>PVKM010037142.1:0-14513 GCA_004027735.1 Carollia perspicillata | reverse complement strand
TGCCCTTCCATTCTAAATGATAGCTTTCCTGGACAGAGTAATCTTGGATATAGGTCCTTGTCTTTCATGACTTGGAATACTTCTTTCCAGCCCCTTCTTGCCTATAAGGTTTCTTTGAGAAATCAGCTAATAGTCTTATGGGCACTCCTTTGCAGGTATCTGTCTCCTTTTCTCTTGCTGCTTTTAAGATTCTCTCCTTACCTTTAATCTTGGCTAATGTAATTATGATGTGCCTGGGTGTGTTCCTCCTTGGGTCCATCTTCTTTGGGACTCTCTGAGCTTCCTGGACTTCCTAGAAGTCTATTTCCTTTGCCAGATTGGGGAAGTTCTCCTTCATTATTTGTTCAAATAAGTTTTCAATTTCTTGCTCTTCCTCTTCTTCTTCTAGCACCCCCATGATTCGAATGTTGGAATGTTTAAAGGTGTCCTAGAGTTTCTTAAGCCTCTCCTCATTTTTTTGAATTTTTGTTTTTCATTCTGTTCTGGTTGAATGTTTATTTCTTCCTCTGCTCCAAATTGTTAATTCAAGTCCTAGTTCCTACCTATCACTGTTGGTTCCCTGTGCATTTTCCTTTATTTCACTTTTCATAGCCTTCAGTTTTTCCTTATTTTGCACCCACACTCAACCATTTCTGTGAGCATCCTGATTACCAGTGTTTTGAACTGTGCATCTGATAGGTTGGGTATCTCTTTGCTGATTAGTTGTATTTTTTCTGGAGCTTTAGAGTTGCACTTTTAAAGGTGAAAAGAGTTATGGAGATAGATGCTGGTGATGTGTACATAATACCACTGGACTGTACACTTAAAAATGGTTATTTTGGTAAATTTATGTAATGTGTGTTTTACCACAATATTAAAAAGGCATAAAAAGAATATTCTGCTATTACTTTTGAAAACATAGATAAAATGGACAATTTATTAGGAAAATAAAAATGGGAAAAATCTGATTAAATGAAAAAGAAACCTATGTGATTCGGACTCCAGCCAGCGGGATCCATGTGTTGTGGCTGTGATGAACAAATTCACATGGACTGCAGAAGTCCTGTGGAGAAAAAGGGATGGCATGGCTGCTCTCTAAGTGAGAGAGAGGGCCCCGACTCCTACCTGGACAGGCTTTTATTGCTTTTCTGGGTACATCACATCGAGGATGGTCCTCATTTACTATGTACAGGTTCACTTTAGGTGATTACATTTTGTGGATAACAAAGGAAAGAATGTTGCTAATTACTTCAAATAAAAGGATGTTGAAGATGTAAGGGGAAAAGTGGTTGAACTGGTTACACTCCATACTTGGGAGGTTTAGCACAGATTTTAGGAAGTTACTTTAAAGATGTGCAGTAAACATTTGCTGCCTCAATTCAGGGTGAGGGAGTTTTAGCAAAAAGTAAGCCTCAGAGCAGCCTAGGTACAATGCAGGCCTGATTCCCCACGGGAAAACAGATCCGTGGGCTTGGTTCCTGTGTGCTGACCTGCTCCCTGCCAGTCTTCCGAATCAGGGCCTGGGCTACATTCGCCGCTGCCACGCAGATAGGTCCCCTCTACCTATGGAGTAAAAGAGACTTAAGAGACATCAATTAGTTACAGTGTCTGGACTTTATTTGGCCCTGATAGAAACAAATTGTAAAGAAAATGCTACTGAGAGACATGAGGTTGAACAAGAGGAAAGGTGTATCATGTTCTGAGGAATGCTTAACATTATAAAGATGTCATTTTCCCTAAATTTCTGTAAGCTTAATATGATCTCTATAAACCAACATTTTTTAAAAATACAGTTGTTACAGAAGTCCCTGAGGTGGTCCAGTATTTTCCATCAGAAATCACCAATAATGGTGCCTTCTTGGGTGTCAAAGTTTATTTCTTTTAACTTAAATTTCTTTGATAATGCATTGCATGTTGCACCTTGGTTATCTGATTGATGAGCTAGACATGTTCTCATTTTCTTTGTTTTGATTTTTCTAGTAACTGTGACTGAAGTTTTACCAAAGGAAAAGAAACAGAAAGATGAGAAGACCTTAATTCTTGGTCAGGCTGTGGTGGACCTTCTTCCTTTAGTGGAAGGTGAGGTGTATGATTTGCTCAAAAGCAGATATAACAAAGCTCATAAAATTTAACTCCAGTGAAGTGAAAAAAAATCACTGAATTTGAAGGATTTGGTGAAAAGATGAACACATTTATCTTTTTCTAACGTTTCCTTTTTGGCTTGACTTGGCGTGTTTTTTTTTGCAGGAGAGAGTTCATTTGAAACCATGGTCCCCCTGCACCCTGTGACAGGCTCTCCCTTGGAGCTTCCTAGACCAGGTGGTAAGGTAATCAGAGTTTTAACATTCAACATTTCAGCCTACCATTCAGTCTGACAAGTCTTCTGGAATTAAGGTTCAGTTCAGTTGAGTTCAGTTTATCAGGCACCTTCTTGTTATAGGCATTGGGTTAGGTTCTGGGAAACAAAGATAAATAAGGCAGAGTCCTAGCTTAGGAGTCCATAACGTACATATTATGGATTTTAGCCCCATGTGGTTAAATGCCCTTAAGGGCACATGGGCACAGAGTAGGCACAGAGTTGGTATTGGTTACTTTGCCCAGGGGTAGATGTAAGAAAGGCTTAACCATGGAAATGCCTCTCGAGCTGTCTTGATGGATTAAATTGAATAGTGTATGAATGGACATAACATACTTTCTAGTGTGGTAGCCTGCCTCTGGTTATTGGAGGAGAGGAAGCATGAATGGATAGGCTGTGTTACTGGTTTGTCTTCTGGGCTGTATTTCCCATTCCTTCTGGGGGTTAGTAACTTCTTGGGGCTCTAGTTGCCGCTCTGGTGCAGGTGTGCTCACTCTCAGCAGAGATCACAGCCACCTTCTGTTGTGCAGGAGGAAAGGGGAGAGGAGGGTCCAACTGACCCAGCCCTCCTGACTGCAGTTGTCTAATTAACCATCGCTGTAGGCTCCTTTCTGCTTCTCATTGATCTGACCTGGGAGCTGCCACAGTCCACTCCTGCATCTGCTGTGGTCCTCTTCTTATTTTAGGATGCGATTGGTTTATTCCAGGGTTTTTTTTTTAGATCTGATTTAATTTGGTTTCTATCTTTTAAGGATTCCTTAAAAATGTCTAGTTTAGTGATGGCATTTCTTGTTTTCTGGGGGTTATTAAGCATTATCCTTTAATTGGATATAAAGACATAATATCTTTCTGTTATTCCATGTGATTTGTGCTGGAAAGAGGTGTGTATCTGAATTCAGTCTGACTTCCTTGGTCCAGTCTCACAGCCTATATGTACTGTTGATTTTCCTTAGATACCTATAGAAGAAAAATTAGTCAAATGGACTGTAGTCCTTATATTTGCTAATAATATTCCTATGTTTACTTGTTTTACATACTCAGAGAAAAAAATATATGGTAGTTAATTTCCATTTGCTTGAGAGTCTCACTAATTTCATATTTAAGCTAGATTCAGAGGCTAAAGTGAAATAAACTTGTACTAGGAGAGAAGATTCCAATTCACCTTCCAATAGTCCCTGTCTTGATGGAGTAATGCAAGCTGGGAACCTTAGGGACACTTATCTTCTCAGAGACATATCAACAAGTGGTGCTACCATCTTCAGTGTCCCTTTCTTAAAATCTTTCCTTCCTTCGGTGTTCTGGTCTCCTACTCACTGACTGTACCTTTCCAGGTTCCGGCACTAGGTCTCTCCTCCTCACGTCCTTAAGAACTACAGGTCTATTCTCAGCCACCTTCTCTTCTTAGTGTGGGTAGGAGGTGGCATCCATAATTTAAAAAGTTACCAGTACATTGAAGATGTCTATTTCAGCAGCTCCAGTCCAGACCCCTCTCCTGAATTCTGGAACGTCAGACTTCACGACCACCTGCTGGATTTCTGTGTAATGATATGCCATCAGCATCTGAAACTCAGTACTCCAAAGCAACTCAGTATCCACCCTTAAACTCACTCTTCCTTTTATCGTAGTTATTTTGACAGCGGCATCACCTCTTTGTGAAATCATAGGACACACATAGAATGTACGCTATATCCATGACCACTCCCTCAGACCCTAAGTACACCCAATTCCCAAATCTGCCTTTCCTCAAATTCAACTTCTTCTATATCCTAAGTGCCTTTGGACTCTCTTCTTAGATTCATTCCTACTCTTTGTTGTCTTATAATTTCTCACCTGGAACATTACACATAGCCTTGTGACTGCTCTTGCCTCCCTCCAGTTCAGCCTTCCGACTCCTAAGAGGGGGGCTTAAAAGTGGAAATGGTCACATCTCTTCCCTTGCCTAGGTCTGTATGGTTCATAGATTCACCCACTGTTTGCATGTTAAGGTCCAGATTTCTCAGCAGGCATGCAACAACCTTTGTGAAAAGAGCATCCAGCTTGTTCTGTTCACCTCTCAGCACTCTCTCCCTTGTGCTTTATGTTCTCAAGTCCCGAACTACTTACTTACACCTGAACTGAGCACACCACGCCACTTCACTCAGTACCTCTGCTTTTTGTTCAGAATTAATTTCTCTTTCTTCCTCTGCTTGTCCAGATTCTAACTCCTAGTCATCTTATGAAAGTTAATTCATCTTACAAAAATACCATCTCTTATTCCTCCACACCCCCATCATTAATTATTCATTTCTGCATTTCCTCAGGTCTCTGTCATAGCAGTTCTAAGTCATGGAGTGATAATGTGAATTCTATGATGAATTGGGCCATGTCTCCTTTATCTTTATATTCCTGGTGCTATAGTAAAGTGCTTAGCATATAATGACACATTTTAAACCTAATTTTATTGTATAAAAATATATGCATCTGTATCTATATATGAGCATACATATATTTGAAAAAAATTATTATTAAAAAGCACTACGTTTTCCAAATCAAAATTTCTATTGTAGAGATAACTTGGGAATTTCCCATTAGCAGGACACTTAATTCTTTAATAACAGTATTAATTATTCTAACTAATTTGAATATTGTTGACTTTCAACAATGTTGAAATTGTTGACTTTTTCAACAATGTTGACTTTGTTGACTTTTAAGAGATAAAATGAAAATAAACAAATTCTTGTCTCTTCTCTAATTTAAAAAGCACTAGCTGTCTTGCCATCTCTACTGGATACATCACTAACATCAAATCCTTGGCAGCCCCTCTAAAAAGTTTATTCCTTGAACTTATCCATGTTGCCAAAAAACTTTTCATATTTGAAAAACAGAAATATGTCAAAGAATATGATTTTTAAATATTTCATAAAAACCTCAAAGTTTTTTTAAAAAAGCACATTTGAATTATAGAATAAACATGATATAGACTAGCAAAAAATTTACCCCAATTTCATTCCCTCAATCATATGCAACCACTATTAACATTTAAGTATAGACCCTTCTAATTTCTCTTCTATGTGTACATGGGTTTTTCTTTTCTGGGTTTTTAAAAAATCCTCGCCTGCATATATTTTTTCATTGCTTTTAGAGAGAGAGGTGGCGGGTGTGTGTGGGAGAGAGAGAAAGAAAGAGAGAGAGAAACACTGATGTGAGAGAGAAACATCGATGTGAGAGAAACATTGATTGGTTGCCTTCTCCTGTCTGGGGACTGAACCTGCAACCCATACATGTGCCCTGACTGGGAATCAAACCCGCAACCTTTTGGTATACAGGACAACACTCAAACCAACTGAGCCAAACCAGCCAGGGTGGTCTTCTATATGTATTTGTATATACGTACTTGACCTCAGCACTGTAGGAGGGAAGCACTCTAATTTGGGGATAAGGTCCTTTTCTTGGCTCTATCTCTTTAATTCTTGGGATCTAAAGAAAGTTATGTGAATCCTTTGTATGGAAATAAATTTGACCTTTTTACCTCGAACAGTGATGTAATACTCAAATTGCCAATTTTTCCTTATCTGACACTTTCAAAATGTTGCATAATTTTATTTTATTTTTCCAGCAGTGCACTCTTGAAGTTAAAGTGTCTGTGGCAGAGCCTTTATTGACCACAGCCCAGATGGTAGGAGGCAATCTACTGAAGGTCACATTGGAGGCTGCCTACTCTGTGCCTGAATCCTTCATTCCAGTAGGGCCCCTGCAGAACTACATGGCTGGTCTGCAAGTTCCATCAACTGGAGAGGTAAAACCCTGTAGCCAGATATTTATATGGATTTAAACACTCACACAAGCATGCCTCCTTCACATGCTAAGATTTCATTCACAGCAAGCTCTGCTAATGGCTAAGATTTATATGAGGCTTAAAAAAATAATTCTATTTTACAAATAGATGTTTATATTTATAGTTTATATATTATACATAGTGTATTATAGATTACACATAATTTATATAAATAAATACACTTTTATGGTAGAAAATATGTAAGACCTTTTTAAACTGACAATTTTTGGATGTATTTCTATACAAATACTTTATGCATATTTTTGTGGATTTTGTATAATGTACTTTATCATCCAAAACTTTCTCTTAATTCTAGGTTATATTCTTAGTCCAAATTTCTGTAGAGTGATTGTATATGGGTCTTTTGAGACTCTTGATAGAGGTTTCCCATTTGCTTGTTAAAAGGATGTAATTAGTTAATATTCCCACCTGTTTTATTGCCATTTTACATTTTCAGTGTAGAATCTTCCAATTACTCTTCACCATTTTCCATTCCCAACAGGAGTGCATAGGTTCCAATTTCTCCACATCCTTGCTAACACTCATTTTCTGGTTTTTGATAATAACCAGGGCCAAGTTCCCCAGTTGGGAGCATGTGAGAGGCAATTGATTGATGTTTCTGTTACACATTGATGTTTCTCTCCTTCTCTTTCTCCCTCCTTTCCTCTCTCTTGAAAAAGTAAATAAATAAAATTAAAAAAATAGTCAACATAAGAGGTGTGCAGTGGCATCTCCTTGTGGTTTATATTCATGTTCTTTGCTGTTTTTTTGAATCTTTGTTGTTGTTTTTGAGCCTTTGGAGTTCTCTGTATATTTTAGCTATTAACCCCTAATCAAATATGTGATTAGCAAATATTTTCTCCCATTCTGTGGGTTGTCTTTTTCACTCTATTGTTATTATCTTTTTTAAAAAAACATTTTATTTATTTTATTTTTAGACAAGAGGGGAAGGAAGGGAGAAACACAGAGAGAGAAACATCAATGTGTGGTTGCCTCTTACGCACCCACTGCTAGGGACCTGGCCTGCAACCCAGGCATGTGTCCTGACTGGGAATTGAACCAGTTAGCCTTTGGTTTGCAGGCTGGCTCTGAATGCACTGAGCCACACCAGCCAGGGCCATTGTTAGTATCTTTTGACAACAGGTTTTAATTTTGATGAAGTGCAATTTGTCCATATTTTCTTTTGTTGTTCATGACCAAGAAATCACTGCTAAACCCAATGTCATAAGGCTTTTCTGTCTGTTTTCTTCTAAGAGTTTTGTAGTTTTAGCTCTTAGATTTAGGCCTTTGATCTCTTTGAGTTAAGTTTTGTATGTGATGTTAGGTGAGGGTCCAGCTTCATTCTTTTGCATGTGGATAACTGTTTTCTGAGCACTGTTTGTTGAAAAAACTGCTCTGTCCTCATTGAATGGTCTTGGCACACTTAATTATTACCATTTTTGCCAGTACTTTTATTGTTTTTATGGAGGAGCAGATTTTTAGAAGTTCTCACTCTGCCAATCCAGAAATGCCCCCTTCTTCACAAAAGTTAGGTATTTTTATTTATCCTCACCAAAGGATATGCATGCACATGTGCGCACACATGCACACACGCACACATTTTTACAGATAGAGAGGGGAAGGGAGGGGGAGAGAGAGGGGGAGAGAAATAGCCATCGGTTGCCTCTTGTACACACCCCAACCAGGTACGGAACCCACAACTTAGGTGCATACCCTGACCAGGAATTGACCTACGACTTTTGGGTTTACAGGATGATTTTCCAACCAATTTAGCCACACCAGCCAGGGCTTCACAAAAATTTTAAAACTTAAAATAAAGAACTAGGATAGTTGAGTTCCAGGGTATGCCAATTTGGACTTTTACTAGAGACTACAAAATTGCTTTCCAAATTGTACCAATTTACACCTCTATCAACTATATATATAATAATACCATTCCCTTAAGAGATTAGCCAAAGAACATATATGCATACCCAAAGGACACAGACAACAATGCGGTAAAGGTGGGGGTAGGCGCTGGGTGGAGGGGGCAAAGGGGGAAAAGTGGGGGACATGTGTAGTAATGTCAAAAATAACAAAAAGAATTCCCTTAACAATATTTACACTTGATATTTTCAGACCTTGATTTTTGCCAATCTATGGTTTAAAATGGTATCTCATTGTTTAAATGTGATTTCACTTATTATTAACAATATCTAGAATGTTTTTATTTAAATGTTGGATTTTTAAATTTCTCTTTTTAAATTTCCTATGTACATATTTATCAATTTTCTGTTACAAATATATTTTAGATAAATTATAAATATGAAAATGCTTATATTTTAGGCTGTTGAAAAATTTAAGTTTGTTTTTTAAAAGATAATTTTTAAAAAGTTACATCATGACCCTTACATAAATATAACAAAAAGGTTCAAAGGCCAGTCTGAAGAAATGACTCATATGTGAGCAATCAGGACTGTTGAAGTGAATTTGCAAATTATTCAAAACCTATTACCAGCCACAAGGCAATAATCAATTACATCTCCACTGGACAAAATACATTTGCATATTTTGGACAGGAATAATTTGCATTATTATCAATTTTTAATAAATTACAACACAAAAAATAAATTACAGTACAAAGACAATGAAGGGCACAGGCTCTTCTACAGAATCAGATAATCACAGAAGGGTTCGTTAGATAATACCCAGCATTCCATTGTAAAGACACTTCAGTAATCCTTTTTGTCCACTTCAAAGTCTTTTACAAGATCTCCTGATGTATGGTATTTATTTCTGCAGAAAGACTATCCTATTTTCTTTAAGAATGGAACTCTGAAGCTCGGAGGGGAAAAAGAACCTGTCCCCCGGCCCAAAAAATGGCCTATTGCCAACATTCTGGCTCCAGGGGCTAATAACATTCCTGATGCATTCATTGTTGGTGGGCCCTATGAGGAAGAAGACGGAGAACTCAACCACCCTGAGGTGAAAGAGTGACGCAGTTTTTCTGTGATAAACTCAGTACACTGATGTAAGATAAAATATTTTGCGAATCACTGTAATTTATACACATCATCACCCATTAAAATAAGGCAATTACATGTCAGAATAATAGTTAGCTATCTAATTTGGATTTAAAAGTCTCCTGACATGTTATGTCCAAAAATAAAGGGAACATTTGAATTAAATCAACTCTAAATTTATTTATTTTTTGAGCAGGTAATAATACAGTCATAGGTGAAAATAAAAAATTGAAGCATGCTGCCAAAGTCTCCCTCCTTCCTCCTAACTCTTTCCCAGATCATCACTCCAGTAGCCACCTTCGTCATAGTTTCTTACAGTTTCAGTGAAACAATTTGTAAGATGAGATGCTTGAGTTACTTGCAGTGTCTGACACTAAACATTTTAAGTAGTAGAGCTGAAGCTGAAATATTTGAGAAACATTGTGCAGCGTCTTTTCTTACTCTTGTGATTAGTAGAAATTCATATTGTTCTTAGATTTATATTTTCATTTTGGTCAGATATTTTATTTTAAATATTTAGAGATTATATTGTAGTTTAGTTTAAATCATTAGTTCTTAAGAGTAGTTGCTCATTAGAATCACCTGGAGAGTTTTTACAACAACAATGGCCAAGCCTTAACCCAGTCAATTACATAAGAATTTACTTTTAAAGTAATACTAGTGCCCAGGTGTTGACTCTTTCTAAAGAAGCTCCCGAATAATTCTAACATGCATTCAGGGTTGAGAATCACTGATTGAGGTTTTATGAACTAGTACTGGATAGATGTAAGGATAGTATAAGTAATTTAGCTTATTTACTTTATTAATGTAAAAATACCCTAAAATTTAAGATGGTATAGTATTTACAGTGGTGTCATACTTATGGCAATAATAGTAGTAGTAATAAAAGTATTGTGATCAAATCCATTAAAAGGATGCCCCACAAATTGAGCAGGATGAAACAATAGCACACAGAAAGAACATAAGTCTCTCTCTTATATTTCACAGGACAGGGAATTTAGGAACCAATCAGAGAGCATAAAGAAAAGGATTATTTGGGACTTGGAGAGCCGTTGCTATCTTGATCCTCCCGCGGTGGTCAGGTAGGAAGAGGAAGGCAATTTGTCTAAATAACAAAGACTGTAGGTGGGAAGAAATGTCGATTTTGTTAGTTTTTTCTGTATAGTTAAGGTGACGTGAGACTCTCTTTCAGCACATCTGATACTAACAGAGGTGTCTAGTGATGGTGAATTAACCATGGTGGGTTCCTACTTCTCTTCCATGTAAAAGAACTTCAGAGCTGGTATGTATGGTGGCTCCTCAGTGTAATGAGGGAAGCAGGCTCAGTGTTTCTTCCTCTCTACCTTTTTTTAACATGTGCCTTCCATCCACAAGTTTGTCTCATGGTCCAAAAGGGCTGTTGGAGTTCCAGCCTGCACATTCACATTCCTGGCAGAAAGTTGGAAGAGGGGAGTACTTATGGATAAAAATGAACACATGCTGGCTGTTTCAGCCCGTCTTACAGAACCTTCCTGGAATCTGACAACCTCTGTATCTCATTGGTCACCTGTAGATGCAAAAGAGCCTAGGAAATAATGTTTTGTTGGTTTTTGCCCAGATTAAATCAGGATTTAGATAGTACAAAAGAACAGGACACTTGATACTGTATGGGTAACTATTAGTCTCTGTCAATGACTTGGTGATTAGGGAAAGATGAGAAATAGAGAATTATCAATATATGTATAATCTGAATGAACTACTGTTTTATTTTCAATTAATAGATTATTTTTTTAGAATTACAGAAAAATTGAGCAGGTATTATGGTGAATTTCTGTATACCTCTGGTTCCCCACTTGATTATGGTGTATAATATAAATATACATTGTTGGATTTGACTGGCTAATATTTTGTTAAGGCTACATTGTTCCCATTATTACTTCAAACAAACACTTATCTATTTGATTAATTTAAAATAAAAATAAAAAATTTTCACCTTAATTTATTTTGTTCTCTCATCCTTTTCTTTTCTTTAATAGATTAAAATTTCTGACCCATATCATTTTTCTTTTCTCTGAACACTTTTATCATGTCTTGTAAGCAGGTCTACTGGTCACAAATTCCCTCCATTTTTGTTTGAGAAGATCTTTATTTTTCTTTCACCTTCGAAGGAAAATTCCACTGGATACAGTGGAATACTGGTTTGTTTCTTTCAGAACTTTAAATTTTTCACTCCACTCTCTTCTTCCTTGCAGGTTTTCTGAAAGGAGTCCAATGTAACTCTTACCCTTGTTCCTTTATAGAAGAGGTGTTTTTTTTCCCCTCTGGCTTCTTTCAAGATTTTCACTTTCTCTTTGATTTTTACAGTTTGAATTGGATACACCTAGGTGTAGATTTTTTACTATTTATTGTGCTTGGTGTCCTTTGAGCATCCTGGATCTGTGATTTTGTGTCTGTCATTACTTTCATAAAATTCTTAGCCATAATGACCTCAGACAATATCTTGCTCCTTTTTCACTTTCTTCTCCTTCTGTTGTACCTGTTATATATTTTGTAAGTGTCCCACAGTTCTTGGATATTCTGTTATTATTTTTTTCAATCTTCCCCCTTCCCATTTCAGTTTGAGAAGTTTTTATTTACATATCTTTAAGCTCACTGATTCTTTCCTCAGCTATTTCCAGTCTACTGATAAGCCTATCAAATGAATTCTTCATATTAGTTGCAGTGTTCTTTTGTAACTTAAAAAAAGATTTTTATTGTTGTTCGAGTACAATTGTCTCCATTTTCATCCCATCATGGATCCTTGCCCCACCCATCCCCACCTCCCACCCGTGAACCTACACACCCTTTGGCTTTGTCCATGTGTCCTTTTACATGTTCCTTGATGGACCTTCCCTTATTATCCTCGATTATCCCTCTCTCCTGTCCTTTGTGTTAACTGTCAGTTTGTTCTTTATTTCAATGTCTCTGGTTGTATTTTGCTTGCTTGTTTGTTCTGTTGATTAGGTTCCACATACAGGTGAGATCATATGGTATTTCTCTTTTACTGCCTGGCTTATTTCACTTAGCATAATGCTCTCCAGTTCCATCCATGCTGTTGCAAAGTGTAGGAGTTCCTTTCTCTCTGCTGCATAGTATTCCATTGTGTAAATGTACCACAATTTTTTGGTCTACTTATTTACTGATGGGCACTTAGGTTGCTTCAAACACTTGACTATTGTAGGTTGTGCTGCTATGAACATTGGGGTGCATAGTTCTTTCGAATTGTGTTTCAGGATTCTTAGGTTATAATCCCAGCATTGCTATTGCTGGGTCAAAAAGCAGGTCCATTTTTAGTTTTCTGAGGAAATTCCATACTGTTTTCCACAGTGGCTGCACCAGTCTGCATTCCCACCAACAGTGCACTAGGGTTCCCTTTTCTCCACACCCTCTCCAACACTTGTTGTTTGTTGATTTGATTATGATGGCCATTCTCACAAGTGTGAAGTGGTATCTCATTGTAATTTTAATTTGCATCTCTCTGATGGCTGGTGATGCTGAGCATCCTTTCATATGTCTCTGGGCCCTTTGTATGTATGTCCTCCTTAGAAAAGTATCTGTTCAGGTCCTTTGCCCATTTTTTAATTGGGTTGTTTGTCTTCCTAGGGTGGAGTCGTGTGAGTTCTTTATATATTTTGGAGATTAAATCTTTGTCTGAGTTATCATTGGCAAATATGGTTTCCCATATGGTTGGTTCTCTTTTTATTTTAATGCTGTTTTCTTTGGCGTGCAGAAGCTTTTTATTTTGATGAGATCCCATTTGTTGATTCTTTCCTTTATGTCCCTTGCTCTAGGGGACAGATCGGTAAAAATGTTGCTGTGTGAAATACATGAGATTTTCCTGCCTATGTTCTCTTCTAGGACTTTAATGGTGTTCTGGCTTATATTTAAGTCTTTCATCCACCTTGAATTTATTTTTGTGTATGGTGTAAGTTGGTGATCGAGTTTAATTTTTTTGCATGTAGCTGTCCAGATCTCCCAACACCATTTGTTGAAGATACTATTTTTACTCCATTTTATGCTCTTGCCAGAAAACTACACAACACTGAAGAAAGAAATTAAGGAAAACACAAATAAATGGAAGCATATACTGTGTTCATGGGTTGAAAGAATTAACATCATCAAAATGTCCATATTACCCAAAGCAATGTATAGATTCAACGCAATCCTTATTAAGATACCAGTGACATATTTCACAGATATAGAACAAACATTTCAAAAATTTATATGAAACTGTAAACAACCCCGAATAGCTGCGGCAGTTTTAAGAAAGAACAACAAAGTAGGAGGGATCACAATACCTGATATCAAACTGTATTACAAGGCCACTGTAATCAAAACAGCCTGGTGCTGGCATAAGAACAGGCACATAGACCAATGGAACAGAACAGAGAGCCCAGAAATAAACCCAAGCCTCTATGGTCAATTAATATTAGTTGCAGTGTTTTTGATTTCTAGCATTTTCTTTTGATTCTTTCTTAGAGTTTCTATATCTCTGCTTACATTACCCATCTGTTCCTGCATGTTGTCTGCTTTTTCATTAGAGCCCTTGATATATTAATCAGTTACTTTAAATTCCCCATCTGATCATTCCAAGATCTGTGCCCTATCTGAGTATAGTCCTTATAGTATCTTTATCTCTTCAGACTGAATTTTTGTTGCATTTTAGCATTCAATACAATTTTTAATTTTATTGTTTTGATGTTCATGAACATGAAAGGTTATTTAATGACAGTACCCTTGATCTGTAACTTTTTGTTGAAAGCTGGACATGATGTACTGAGTAGTAAGAAATGAGGTAATTAGGTTTTTTAGTGTGAGGTTTTATGTTAATCTGCCTAGGAGCTGGGCTGTGTTTAATGTTTGCTCTAGCTGTAGGTGCTAAAGGCCTTCAGGTTTTTTGTTTGTTTGTTTGTTTGCTCTTCTCCTGTTGTCTTTGGGTTTGCCCGTGACCTCTTTCTTAGGCAGGGTCTGTGTTTTGTCATCTCTCAGTTATAGTCTACAGTTATCATACTGGAATTCTGTTGATGTAATGGTAAGGTGTTGGGATGGGGAAGTGTCCTATAAGCCTATGCTTAAATCTCAGTATTTTAATAGGTTTGAGTCCCTGGGTTGTGACCTTCACTGCCGCAGCCTGCTGCGGCAGAAGGTCGTAAGTCAGGGTGGTGGATTGAATAATAATAATGGAGAGGGCCAGTACTCTGCTGGTAACAGGCGAGTTTATTGAAGGAGACTAGAGCTTTTAAATACAGCGCCTCAAGAGTTACAGGGCGTATAACAGTCATGTCCTTGAGATAAAGTTTACAAGTTCCCACAGGACAAGGTTCTCATAACACATACTTCCTTG
>PVKM010037141.1:0-14559 GCA_004027735.1 Carollia perspicillata | reverse complement strand
GTACCACCAAAAACTCAAAGCAAATGCTACTTTGGGGAAATCTCTCTTAAATGCGGTTATATGCTTACGTGAATTCTGATCCACAAAGAAAGACCCCAAATTAGGAGGGTATTTTTCTACCTGGTTAATTTTGTTATAACTTTTAAAACTTTGTCTGTTATTCCAAAATTTGAAATGCGTTTATTTTTCTTTTGAAGTCACGTAAATACTATATCGCAGCACTACATCTCCATGATGAGACAGACACAGGCAGTAGAGATGGTGTCTGAAGGAGGAATTAGGTTCTCCTCTCTCTTACTTACCACAAGTTACCCGCCTAGTCTCAGAAGCAACCATTATTAACTGTATCCTTCTAGACTTGTTCTCACATATGTATGCACATATGTACATATACATGCAAATTTACATATGTAAGTATAGCAATGTCTATATACACTTGTGATATACATGCTGTATTTAACATGGGTAAGCAAATGGGATTAGTCTACAGTGCATACTCTTCACAACTTGCTTTATTCCATGTACTATATATGATCTTAGAACTATCTTCAGGGCTTAGCCTCTTGCAAGGTTTCCTCTTCGAACCCAGGTGCTGGGCAGAGGCTGCCCCAGCAGCTGTGCGGTGAGGCCCGTATGGAGAACAGGCTCTGACCAGCAGCTCCAGCTGAGCTCTCGGTCCAGCTTTTACGTGAGGGGTCAGCAGATCACAGCCAAGTGCCAGCACAGGTTCCGTACCGTTCATGGGTGATGGGTATTTTATACTTTGGGTCATAAAACAACAACAAAGAAAATCTGACAGAGACTTATGTGGCCAGCAAAGTAAATTACTTACTATCTGTTCCTTCATACAAAAAAAATTTGCCAACCCTGGCTCTGCCCAGGGTTTCCCAGCGCCCCAAGCCACACCCTGCAAAGACCTGCCTAGTCGATCCTCAGAACTGTGGGATATGATCAATCAGTGTTTCACCCCACAAAGTTTCCAGGCAGTGCATCATGTAGGAATATGCCACCTCCGATTCTTTAACAGTCGTGGCATATCCCACCTTATCAGTGCACCCCTATTTCTTTATGAGCACTAGGGGCACTCTTATCAGTGTATATGGTTTCCTTAAATTGTGAATTTAATAATATTTAAGTATATATTCTTTGACCTAGTTTTGCATACTTAACCAAACACATCCAGAGAATAAAGTAGCACACACGAAACTACTCACAGGGTACAAACAGAAACTTCTTAGAAGCACTGGGAAAGTATCCACCGAACTGGGAAAAAGAATTTCTGTTTCTTTATACAATTGTCAATACTAGACTGAGTCGCTCACTTAACTCGACACATCCCGTAAGTGAGCTGCACTGTTGCTGTTTCACGGGCAGTGTTCATCTTCTAAATGTTTAAGGACTTGGTTTCTTTTTCTGTGACTATCTGCTCATATCCGTTGTCTGTGTCTGTCAAGTCATCAGGGCTTATTTGCTCATTTACAGAAGCTAGCCGTACACCAGGAAAACCGGCCCTTTGTCTGTAAGGTGTTGGGAATAATTTCCCTTAGGTTTCTCAGCTGTGGAAACACTGCATAACGGTAGCTTCAATAGGCGTTTACCCAAGACACATCTTTTAAAATGTTCGGCCTCTCATCTCCAATTAATCTATACCTATATTATCTTTCAGAAGGTTAGAAAAGTAGGTTTTCACACTTTGTGAACGCCATCATGATTCCGATCTCGCCATTATCTCGGTATAAGCAAACACACAGAGTTCGGCGGCCAAGGAAGCGCCGAGGACTGCACGCGTTCCTGGAGTGCCTGAACCGCACTTCCGAGCCCTGCACCCAGCTCCGCAGGCTGTGAGCCAGGTGGCTTTGCCCGCAGGTGTCCCCTGCTTGAGCCCCAGTCTCTTCGCGTGGAAAAACAGAAAGACCGTCCCTGACTCACTGCGTTTTCCCCAGATTAAGTCAGATGACAGAGACAAAGCAACTGACACGGGTCTGCTGCCTCGTAAGCACCGATGGCATTCACCGCGCTTCCCTTCCTTCTCCTGATCTCAGATAAAGACATTGTGACAGCAGACTGCCCACAGGAGGCAGCGCGTCTGCAAGTTAAGTATTTGCCTCAGAGCACGGAAGAGGGAATCATTCCCGAAACGTCTCGCACCTTCTCATGATCCCAGGCAGACAAATGGGCTCCTTATTGACGCTGGAACTGCGCTGCCGGATCCAGCTGTTGTCGTTGTGCAGGGACGTCCGCTTCCTCATCTCCTGAAGGATCTGCTGTCTCTCCAGCTCCGCCTCCGACGGGGCTTGCTCCTTCCTGGCGCTCCTCTGGAACGAGCTGCTGCCCCCAACGCGGTCTAAATATTTATGGCTTCCTAGATTAAAAACACATCGAAAGCTGCAGGGTTAGCACATTTCAAACAAGGATCATGGATAAGCCTCCAAATGTAGTGTAGCAAGAAACATGACACTGGACAGGTGTGCTAACACTGTCCATCCTCAACGAGACCGCTGCCTGGGAACTGGCAGTTAACCGGCTCCCCTTCCTGGAAATGCCAGTTCCACGCCCAGAGGCACGTCACGCAGTGCACCCAGGAAAACCAAGGAGGCGGCGCTGATTTCAGCAATATTAAGTCACACAGCTCATGCAGAAATTTCTCAGCCACTTTTCCCTTCCTTCCTTACTATATTCAATTCAACGAGCCCATGCTCATTGACTGCTGGCTGAGACGACGCCACAGAGAACTGGGAGTTCTGCTCTTCCACAACAAGAACACTTCTCCCAGGGAGACAGCGAAGACAAATGCGTGCGTCTCCAGATGTCACGACTCAAGTCTCCATGGTGTTAAGTCACAGGATTTCAGTCATGACCAGGTTGAAGAAATAAGGGCACACTCGATCACTGAGATGGCTTTTGTGACACTGAAAAATAGCCAGGTAATCCCACTGATAACCAAGGAATGCTATGAGCCTTGTTTTTTTCCTCGAAGAAACCGACAAAGCCATAATTTGGATGTTGAATTTATGAATGAAAATTAAGTCAGGGTTTATCCTGAAGGCTCTGTCTCATTGGATTTGCTGATTAATTTCTGACTTGGGTAAAACATCCACAACTTTGCGGTGTCCTCTCCACCTTAATTTGGATTAGGAAATTTCACGTAAGGGTTTCTTTTCTCTCACGCTCCAGATTCACTGTTATTTTCATTCTCTCAGAATGTACAGTGTTTCTGCCTTAGCTCTTCTTTAAGGGAGCCATGCATGAGGCCGCCAAAGGCTCCCTATATACATCCTTGTTTATATTTGTGTGTACACGCTGCTTGCCAATTTGGTCAGATTTAAATAAAACATTTCTGTTTTAAAAGTACCTTGTTGGCCTAACCAAGTTTTTCAATAAAATATTTGATAACTTCCACTGCCTACCATTCTAACAGATTAATAACACGAGCCCCAAATATTAATAAGAGGATTTCAGAGAATCACCCTTGCCATTACTAACTGGTCACGTGTTTAAGTTCAGGAGAGAATATCAATGCAGGTTAAAAAAAGTTTTATGGCAGATTAAAATACTTAAACCTTATTTTTAGTGGTGGTTAGTGGCAAACTGAGGGGAAAGACACCAGAAATCCAAATAGGTAAGACCAGAAGAACGAGATCAGAAAGCATCTGATGACTGGGCACTGAGAGAGCGAGCAATGTGGTCACAGAGCTCCTGACGGGAAAAAGAGCAAGACAGGCTGGGGAGGCAGAGGAGGAGCAGATAATGAAAGGGAAAGGGGTGATCACAGGACCTAATAAAAACTGTAAATTTGACAAGCTTTAACAAGAAGTGACAGACTAGCTTCCGAGACGTTGATGTGGTTTGGCTCACGGAGGGTTTTAAATTTTTATAAATTCGCTGTCAGTACTTAAAAGATAACGTGAGCATCCAGGTCTTTTGTTTTACTTCTCATTTACAGTAGAGATGGTTGGTGAGCACAGGCTTGCACTGTCCCACATGCCAGGAACAGGCTGGCGCTGGGAAGAGCCAGTCCGCTTGCAATGGGCGTGCTCAACACGCGCACCTCCGTCTTCACCTGGACCTTCACCCATTTTCACAGCCGACCAAAACCCAGCCTATGCAAAGCCTGGTACGCAAACCTTGCTTAAAATCATGCTTTTGTTTAGTTTTTCCTTGTTACATAACACCCATTACACGTGTTCCTAGAAGTACACTTTACAGTAACAATGTTAGGTTACAAATTGTTTTTACGAAGTTGGTGAAACCATTATCGTCTTTGATTTTTTGACATCTTGTCATTTAATTGTCTAGTTTCAACTTTACCCACAATTTTGAAGTCCCCTAGTATTCTGCAGAAAAATTTTCTGTCCCATTTCTTTGGCTGCAAGATGAAATCGATGATACAAAAGTGTATCAGCAGCACTTTGCAAAATGTCCACATATTTCATTAGCTATTTAAAACCATTTTAACCTCCCAGTCCTCCCTGCCTTATAAAGTCATGCCAAAATAAGCAAAGGAGAGCTTTGTTTTTAAACACAAATGCTAAGAATATGCAGTATTTTAATAATGTGATATTAACAAATCTGAAATATCTTGACCTTAAGTATACTGATCATAGCATGTGATAGCACAAACAAGCAATTTTGAGAAAAATTCACATTTACCATTTTTAGTTGCTGGGTGATCATCCAGTTCAGTGGTGGATCTGGATTTACTCCTACAACACAGAACACAGGATGTTACCTATCTC
The DNA here is from genome assembly GCA_004027735.1 of Carollia perspicillata. NCBI lineage: Eukaryota > Metazoa > Chordata > Mammalia > Chiroptera > Phyllostomidae > Carollia > Carollia perspicillata. Next base: position 9,823 of record PVKM010037141.1, on the reverse strand, counting down.
TCAATAAGAACATCATTTTCATATTTACAACGAACACGTAAACATTACTTTTTACAGAGGCTCGTTTATTTCCTGCACCTGTTGAGAGCCATGCTTATTTTCATACGAAGGAGTTTTTCATGTTGCACAAACTAGCTGGACACAGTGACATCTCTAGGAGAGAGAAGAGCTTGGCGCTAGAAACACACCAACGAGAAAATCTCCCCCATCTCGCACGATGATTATGCCTGTGACTTGACCCAGTCACACAAACTCCGCCTCTCTTCCGGATCTCAAACTTGCCAGAATGTACGGAGCATCTGCCATAAGGTCACCTCACATCAAACTGTCCCAGCTGGTTCGTGCTGCCCCAGGCTCAAGAAGGCAACTTTGGGGGCATCAGGGCACCACTCTGAATTCTAGTGGGCACAATACCTTCAAGTCACAGGAATGAAAATGAATGGTATACATGTCCATGCATATGTATACATGTAGCACACATGTCTGCACACAACATATGTGTGTGTGGTCATGTATAATATAGAATAATAATAATAATGTAACACCTGTTAGCAACCTTCACAAATGGTTTCACTTGCATTAACATAGAAGAAAATACTCATATGACAAGACGTTCAGCCACACTCCTTAATTCCTCTAAGGCAGGGATGTCGAACTCATTTTCACCGGTGGCCACATCAGCCTCGCAGTTGCCTTCAAAGGGCCAAAATAATTTAAGGACTGTGTAAATGTAACTTACGCCTTAACTGTTAAGGAGTTGAAATTATATTCGGCCCTTTTGAAAATGAGCTTGACGCCCCTGCTCTGGGGTGTGCTATATCACAAATGCCTAGAAGTATTTCATATTTTCCAGAATTCCTTAAATTTCTTTTCTCTGCGACTTTCTTTCTCAAGATAATGAACTGTATAATCAAAGCTTATTTACATGTACAAATAAATCCATAGCTTAAAAAAGGAGAGATACATGTTTTAAAAATCTACAGGGACCCAGAAACACTCATTATAAATAAGGTCTTTCATCACTAGAAGATTTCTCTAGCTTGATGAATTATCAGCCCACCGTTACCTGTATATTCCTTCCCCTATCTACTCTGAGCCCTGTCCAGTCACCCTGAATGCTTATACAGGCGAGTCTTTCCTTATCTGGAAGGCATACTTCCTAAAGAAGAAATTTCAGCTCTGAAAACACAAGTTAATGGTCATACATGGAATATTTTTAATCTGTTTAGAAGTCCTTAGTAATTTCAAATGGACAAGGCATTTTTTTAAATTACTTAAGAACGTTAAATTTAATGTGTTAGGAAATTTTAAGATGTATCTAGAACTTTTCAGGTATCTGAAATCCTTCCTGCACCCCCCAAAACTGACCAGCAGTGCTAATCAAACAAAGAGAAAGTCACAAATTCTCATTTCAGATGTCCATGGTAAGCTTATGCCATGGCTTATCACCCCTTTAAAAGAAATGCTACAGTAGATGCCTCCTCTCTTTAATTCTCTCTCTTTTCTCCCCCCAGCCACCATGTAGGTAAGACTGTCCTGGTGCGCTGCGTGCTGCAGACACGCAGACCAGCTGGCCTCCCTGCCCCAGCTGGCAGCCCGCCTACTCACACGAGTGTACCTAGTAAACTGGCAGGAGAGGCGTGACGAACCCAGTCAACTAAAAGCAAGGCCAACTGAATTCCACCCAAAACACTGACCCACGAAATCATCAGTTAAGTTACTACATGGAGGGATAGTTTTAAATATCAACCAGCAAGATCTCTTCTCATCACATAAAAGATCAAGAGCCGTAGGAATTCTAAAGGACACCTGGGCAAGCCCTCGAAAATTCACTGGAAGCCAAATACTCCAACCAAATTACAGTGAAATGTTCTACACACCTGTCACTAGGAAGCAAACCTGAAGATTCTTCCTCTTCCTTTGGTATATCGTAGGAATCAACAGGCCTAAAAGACAGAAAAAGTTTACGTCAAATTAAAGACTTTGGTGTTTTCCTTGAGTTTAAGACATAGATTTTAAAAATGATGTTATTCTAGCATCTTTACAAGAATGGTCTCTCGGATGAAAACCAAACGCCCAGAAATATTTCAATTGATCAATCACTGCATAAAACAGACCTCCTCCTACTACAAACAGACAGTTACACTCATTCCACAAATACATGCAGCATGCCTGCTATGATCCAGGCATGTCCTAGGGAAACAAAACAAACTTGCTGGCCTCATAAAACTTCCATTTTAGAGGGGCATGCAGGCCAGCTGACAAGCAAATAAATGCATAATATAAAGCAGGGAAGGGCACATGGAGAGAAGGGGTAGGGCAGAGGGTGTCTTTTAGACGAGGTGCTCTGGAAAGTCTGAGAAGGTATAACGCTTGATCAGAGACTTAAAATGAGTAAGACAACAACTACATGAGGCAACATTTCCCCAGGCACAGGACCTAGAAAATGCAAAAACCCAGGGGCCGAATATGTTGTGCCTTTTCAAGAAAGGAAAAGCAGGACCGTGCAGCTGTAATAAACCAAGTGAGGGGAGGTAGTAGGAAGCCAGGTAAACCAAAGGGCCAAGGCTGCTCATACAGGCCTTGTAAGGCCTCGGGGAGGACTTCTGATGGTATTCTAATGTGAGGGGAAGCCAGGAGACCCTGAGCCCCAAAGTAAGGCGACAGACTCGTATTCACAACGTAAAGGGTTCACTCTGGCTGCTTGTGTCCACCTGTGTAGAGAAAGGAGGCTGGGGAGCAGGGAAACCACGTAGGTGCCTTTGAAGTGGGGAACAGATGCGGCAGTGCCACCCCGATCAAAAAGCCACGTGTGCCCTTGGGTGCGGGAACAGACCTTCTATACTGGTATATTCTGACCGATGTTTCCCTCTCTCTCTCCGTCTGGCGCATCTGCTCCTCCACACGGCGCTTCTGCTCCTCAGCCTCTGCCTGACGCCGCTGCTGCTCCTGCTCTTCCCGCTGCTGCTGCTCCCGCTGCTGCTGCTCCCGCAGCTCCCTCTCCCTCTCCAGAGCCAGCTGCTCCTGCAGCTTCCTCCTTCGGTCCTCTTCCTCTTGCCACTGTTGCCTCTCCTCTTCCCCTGTTTGGGTTCCTTCCCCGTCGGGAGACTTGGGCCCTTCACCCCAGGTGGCTTCCAAGGCAGCCACAGCGGGCTCCCGTGGGGTCAGAGAAACGCTGTTTGAGTTCAGCACCATTAGCTCCTACATGACCAGGAAAAAAAGGAAAAAAAATATGCATTTCTATAATTTCATCACGACAGGTCCACATGAAGTTTTAGCTGATACTTATTGTAGAGGACTCTGTGAAATGTTGTTAAGTTTTATCACTAACAGAGACACGTGTAGGTAATGGAGATGTAACTTAGAAGATGACTTAGGATCCGTTGATACAATAATTTAATTACTCAGTGGAGACACTGGGAGAAATACTGAGACATCAAAGCAAAATTCTGACAAATCAGAGCTCATTGTGCTTTTCAAAGAGCCACAGAGGTGAGTGTGTGACGAAAGCCAAGCGAAATGCATTGTCTTCCATTCTCAGCTGATTTCACCGACCAGACAGGGGAGGAAGGACATGCTCCAACACTACCTCATTCAAGAACTTGTAATTCTCTCTCTCGGCCTCCTGCTTAGCCCTTTGCCACTCTTCCCTTAGTTTCTCCTGCTCACGCTGATATTTCTCCTGAAAGAAATGACAGCACATTAAGTAAGTAATTAATTAAGAGGTTGATGTTCATCTTTTTTCATGAGCGTTTTTGCCAGCCCCACCTTTCCCCCCAATCTTTCAAGACAGAGCTATTTTGACCAATCAGACTTTAGTCCCCAGAGTATAAAACAGCTTATATGGAAGCACAGTGCAGGCACTGGGGAAGGGTAGACACTCAGGATTGACCCTTTACCATGCTATGATTCAGTAAAGGCCCCGAAGCTACCTGTAAGGGAGACTGAAATCCTCTGCAACAGACTGAGTAAGGAGCTCACGGGGCAGCGAGCTCTCACCAAGCCTACACGCACCTCCGCTCACTAGAGGATCTTACGGTCACTGCAGCACTATACGCGATGGCCAAGACCTGGGAACAACGTGAATGTCCACTGACAGACGAGTGGACAAAGACGATGTCGGGCACGTATGCAACGAAACACTACTCGGCCATAAGAAAGGACAAAGTGCTGCCATTTGCAACAATTTGGATCATTCTCGAGAGTATCGGGCTACAGGAGATAAGTCAGAAAGGAAAAGGACAAGAACCGTATGCTCTCACTCACGTGTGGGATAGAAAACAGAAAACAACAAACAGAAGAAACAGACAAGCTCACGGACAGAGACAACAGTGTGGTGGTGACCGGAGGGGGCGGGGCGGGGCGGGGCGGGGCGGGGCGGGGCGGGGCTCAAATACGCGGTGACTGAGGCGAGTACACAGTGCAACACAGAGATGACGGATCCCAGAATATTGCACACGTGACACTTACAAAACGTTATTAGCCAAGGTTGCCCCATAAACTGAATTCAAAACATAGTAAGTACATAAGCTCTAAGAATATACACACGGGCTAATAAAGGATGTTAAAAGGAGGATTCTGGAAAGCTTCTAAACAAAAAGGTAAATCGTCTTTGTATCTTAATAGATGATTATTTTTAACACGAAAAATAATAATTTTGTCTGTTAATACAAAATGCACTGCCTATCAAAGGATTTGTTAAGTACGAGGTTACTGGGCTTTTAAACCTCGTTTTAAATTTGCTTCTCAGTACCGGTTCACACCGACCAGGGAGGGGCCGGTAGGACAGGCCCACTTCCTGTTGCTCCGCGGTATTCCGCGCTACCTGCAGCAGGCGGTCCTGCTCCTTCTGCCACCTCTCCTGCCGCTTCCGCTCCTCCTCTTGGTCCCAGGCCCAGCGACTGGGGGCACTGATGGTTGGAACTGGAAGCTAACCAGTTAGGAAAGAAGAGGTGCAAACAAAGAGCGCGTTACTTCATTAAGTCACCTATGGAAGCACATTTGCACACATCAATTATTCATATCACCCTGTGCCTAAACAAAGGACAGCTTTCTATTGCAAAATAAGTCTTCTCAACTCGAAAAGACTGGATCGCCTTATTTATTCCAAAAGCAAGTGAATGCTACTTACATCAGGAACCACAGAATCAGAGCTTCCTGTATGGGCAGCATGAGGGCAAGGAAGAAAAAAACACAGCATAAGTCTTTTCATTTCTATAAAACAATTCCTTTCAGAAAGTTATATCACTAGCTGTTTCTATGCCAGTATACTAAGTGACATCGTTTTTTTAAAACAACAGGAGTAAGTCCTTTATTCCTCTTTAATTCCGTTTGTTATTTATCTTCCAAATTCAAAGCGAGTTAAAAAGAAAAGAAAAAAGGGATGCCAGAGAGTACACCAAAGTTCTAGGTACCAGCACTGGATCAATGGTGTACTTCTGAATAGCTAGAGGGTTCTTTTATTAATAGACCACATAGCATCTTATAGGCTGGCCTGCTTTAAAAAAAGAATTTCAAATATTACAACATCTACCAAGTCCAATTTTTCACTGGCCACTATTCAATTACAACATGAGAACTGTAACTTAAATTTTTCAGGTCTTGTTAATGAGTTGCTTTTCTTGAATAAGCCACCACATAAACCATGTCCAAGAAATGTTTCCTTTTCCTCTCCTATTATTGGAAACATCAATATTCAAACTTCCTATGCATGACAGTGTTGTTCTTTTTTTTCACAGTGTTATTCTTTGGGAACAATGTTATTTTGAGTCTTGGAGGTCTACTATAAGTATAGACAATGAATACAAACAAGTAAGCAAATTTAATAAAATATACTATCATGCAGTATTTTTAAGTTTTCCTGAAACCTCAGCTATCAAATAAATTATTCACCTAAATGTTACACTTTTAAGAAAACTGCTTTGAGACTTAGGAAAATATGCTTCCCTAAAATAGCCTGTGAAAAAAAGTGAGTAAAAATTAGAATAGAGGAAGAAAAGGCATTGTTTTATTTTAGCCAATTTGACCTAGGAGTATCCTACTGTATCAATTAAATTACTGTGGGCAAACAGACATTTGACCAAAAAATAAAAAAATAAAAAACACTAAGGATACTGACACAAATAGACCTTGTACGTGCACAGCTGGTGAACTATTTCTATTCATGATCAAGAGACTGTAATTCACTGAAGGAAGACTATTAGGAGATTAACACAAAATATAAAAGTCCAGTAAACATCATGTTATAAGGCAACTTGGTAAATAAATGTTTGATCACCTTAAAAGTAAGGAACAAGAACATTTTTGATACCAACAGCACAGTCCCCACTGACTGTGCCATTGCATCTCAAATGTCTGGGTGTTACTTTTAAGTTCCCGACAGTGAGACACGGAGCTCAAACTGCATTCACGAGACAGAGCGTCAGGCAGCCGTGAGAGGGAAGGAGGCGCCAGCCACATGCACAGCACGGCATAAGGGAGCACTGCCAACTACACCAACACAGAGCATCTTGAAATTCACGTGTTCACAGAGTCACCAAAATTCGTTTACTTTTAATACACCTCAGAGTCGACAGAGCAGTCCTTTCAACATCTAAAAGCCGCCATCCCAATAGCAATAAGCAACTTTGCTTTTTTAGTAGGAGTGTTTTCCAGAACCAAAAGGAAAGGCCTTTAAGAAGTGAGCCAATGACATGTTGGTGTAATCTGGTCTTATGCATTCTTAGGAAGCAGTAAGGCTTAAATGAAGTGTCTCGTTTCTTACTGTCACCCAGTGGAAAGAAGTGTGTGTTTAATAGCATCTCAATTTTTTAATTAAAAAAGAAAAAGAAACTTCAGAGGTACACGCAAAGACCCATTACCACAGAGGTAGACCCATGAGCTGTAAGAAAAGCCTGGCGACCCTAGGGAGAGAATGGAAATGGGTTACGTTGCTCGGTCACAGTGCCAGCCAGCCAGACTAAAGTGGCTCCGTGCCCAGCACCAGGCTATCAGGAAGGAGTGGAGGGCGGGAACAATTCCAAGAAAATGCATGAATTGTTACTTGGTGGTTTACCTTGTTCAAAAAATTGTGATCGCCTTTTTAAGTTTTTCAAAGAAATAGGTTCAGATGCTAGTTGAAAAATAAAAAAAAATACATATCAATAAGATGTCATTCATTTTAATTTCTTACCACTGGAACACTAAATGATACTTGATCTATCTTTCTAATCTGTAGCTATATTATTGTTTGATAATAAAAATGACAAAACTGATAACCATAGAATATATGTATTATTTCAATGCACAGAGATACACATTTTTAGTAGTCTATACTATATTCAAATTAGTAAAGGAACTAATATTTTGATTAATAAGTTTTAGCATATAAGCAGTCTAATTTCACAAAAGCCAAAGCACTATCTTCCATGCTAGGTCACACAGTTTTAGGAAAATGGAAATTAATTATTTTTGCTTAAGTCAATCAAAAATCTCTTATAGTCCAAGAAAAATTATTTATAACTAAGAGTTTTCACAACACAGATGAGTAAAAAAGAAACTGAGAAATAATGGGGAGGAAGAAAAGAAAATAAATCATACCCAGAGAAAAAGAAAATAAAAACAAATGCTAAGATTAAAATATTCTTCTAACTAGAATATTTTGCCCTTGTTTTCAGGATCTGACAGCCACTGATTTTAAATGAAACAAATGGAGTCCTGTCAGATAAAAAAAGAAAAAGAGAACATTCTGACTTCTATGGATCTGTTGTAAGAGTGTGGCAAAGATGATCATACTCTAATTCATTCATAAAACATAAGTGCAATTATTGACACTGGCTGTTGTATGCTCATCTAAAGAAAACCCTCCAATGACCCGGAACCTGTGTCGCCCCTTGTCACTCATGAGTTAAGGGTCTTATCAGCTTGCTTTGCCCAAGTCACTGGCAGAACAGGACCCAGACACCTTAGATTTAACATCATAAAGAAAAGTAAGTCATGTTTTCAAAAATTCCTTAAACAATGCAAGATCAAACAAAATATAGGCACTTCTGACGATTCAGAAATTAAATACAAAGATAAATAATCAATAAGGAGAGGGAAATTTATAACCTTACTTTGGCTTTGACATCATGTATTACGAACTGGCAAAGGCAGATTCAAAGCCACCGACTGCTGTAAAAACCCATTTCTAGCAGTCTAGTTTCACAGTGAAAGAAGTTTCATTTCCTTTGGGTCTCTTTCCCTGCCTACGTGGACCAGATCTTTATTTATGTTGTATGCCTAAGGAATAGCGCACAGCATGTGGTAGCTAAATTATTTAGAGACCAACAGAAGGAGGAAGAGAATGATAACTCTATAGAGCAAAATTATCCTAGATCCTATGCCTGCCTTTTTTTAATTATAAATGGGTACTTTTGCTAACAACTGTTACTGCCGTTGGCACCTCCCTATTTTTACTAGCTACCTCCTAGCTTGTCCCTTTCACAATAGTAAAGGGAGAAAGGAAACTTCATTCATCATTTTGTATTTAACTAAGATTCCCTTTGGCAGCACACCATATCACAAAGGCTGACAGCCTTGGGAAAACCAGTCTTTCTTAGTTGCTTAGACACAAAGCACTCAGAGCTCCCGGACACGCTGCCTAAGCTTTGTTTGTGGTGCTTGAACCGCTGAAGACCGGAACTGAGCGCCCTTCCACGGGGCTGCAATCGGATCTGGGTGCCAGCCTTTTAGTTTCAGTTTGCAGAGGGTCAGTTTTTCTTTCACTCACACATATTAATTTTTGTATTAACAGAACTTGGGTGCTATGACTTTTCTTATACTAGAGAAATGAAAGGGATAATGGTGACGTTTACCTGGTAGTCCAAAAGTATTGCCGTCATCACGAATTCCATTGATTTCCTTGGACTCAGTATTCTGGAAAGAATGAAAATGCCAGTTAACAACATTCTCTCCAATTGGACTTCGGGCTTCAATAATGCATTTTCCATTAATGAAAATATCTTTTAGTAAGATGAGTTACTGAGGATATTAATGTATTTCTTACAGTCTTTTACATATGATACTTTTTTCATTATTCTTTAAATTTTGTAGAAGGATCAATGACCAGCTGCAAGCATGGTTGGCTTTAAGTTCAATCACTCATTAATTGGCTAAGAAACACGATGGATCAAATAATGATTAGTCCTCTTGGATTATATTTATGAGTAAGCAACAGAGTTATATAGGATTCTCTAACATTTATACTTATCTTACATAATGTAGCAGGATCTCCTTATTAGGTAAAAAGAATATCTTAGGACAATAACAGTACATATCTATGGAGTCAACATAAACATTTCTTTGAAAATTTTAATTTAATATTGCTTTGACTCAGACAAATTTATATATTATAATTATTTTAACCAATTAATGTAACTGAGTATATTTTAACCACATATACAAGCCTACCCACCAAATTCACCTACACAGGACTAAAAATGCTTCATGCAGTTTCAAATTGCACACAACTACTACACTTATTTTACCAGTAAAGATGAAAGAAAGCATAGAAACGGCATGGTGCATGATTTTACATAATTACTGCTTCACCTTCACAAAGACCTGGGAGATGCGTATAATGATGAAGGATTGGTAAGAAACACCTGCAAAGCACCAGTATGGGGTCTTTGGCTTTTACCATTACATAACTCATGATTACTCCAATTATTAATGAGTAATGCTTATGATTTTAAAAAAGCACACTTTACTCTCATTACTAGAAATTATCTTATTCAATTATTTGTTCTTAAGGTAGCATCAGAATTGGTCAAATGAAATAAGTTCTTCTCTGACACACACTTTC
>PVKM010037140.1:0-14563 GCA_004027735.1 Carollia perspicillata | reverse complement strand
CCCAAGTGGTCCACCAAGCTCCGAGAGAAGACAGAATCTGCTATGGCCGTGGAGTTGTCTACTCTGTTTTAATTTGGCGAATCAACTGCTTTCCGAGGCTTTATTAGGCAAATTCGTCATCGTTACATCTTCCCAATAAGCTGCCCCTTTGTCATTATTAAATGGTGCTCATTACCTGTAATAACACGATCTGTCTGTCTGATGGCAATTCAGCCTCTGTGCAGACTGTTAGCAAACTATACTTGGCCATTCACTCTTGTTCAACCTCACTGTATCTTTACATTAAAATTGCACCTCTTGTGGGCAACGCATGTTAGTCTGGCTTTTATACCCAGTCGCTCAGTGTCTTCTAATCGGACGGTTGCCTTTAGCATAACTGTTGATTTGATACTGCCTTCAGCAAACGCATCTATTGTTGGCTCATCCCCTCTGTGTTTATTCATCTCTGTGCCCATTTTCCTGCTTTCTTTGGGGTTACTTCAATATTATGTTGTTTTTATCCCTTAGCTTTTTACCCAAATATCTTCATTGTATTTTTAGTAGTTACTCCAGGGATTACAAGATACATACCCGGCTTTTCTGCTTAAAGTTAATATCTTACTACATCAAGTAAGATGGAGAAGGCTTGAAATGACGTGGGTCCTCTCCCTCTCGTGTGTGTCACCCACCAACATCACAACACTCACGAGACAATATTGTAACTGATGCTCTCAACAGTTGGTAAGGAATTTAGGGGAGGAATAGGTTTTTTTATACATTTGCCTAACTAGTTACCACTTCTGTTGCTCTTCCTTTGCTCTTGTTCAATTTTTAATTTATCGATTTTTAAAGAGAGAGAAATATGATGAGAGAGAAACATCAGTTGATTGCCTCCCTTATACACCCCAAGCGGGGATCGAACCCACAACCTTTTGCTGCACAGGACGACACCCCAACTAATAGGCCACCCGGCCAGGCCCCACCAGGGTTTTTATAGATATTTGAACTATGCAAACCAAAGGGGTTGCGGGTTCAATTTCCAGTCAGGGCACCTCCCTCAGTTGCAAGTCAGGTCCCCAGTAGGCGGCGCATGAGAGGCAACCACGCATTGATGTTTCTCTCCCTTTCTTTCTCCCTCCCTTCCCCCCTCTAAAAATAAATAAATTTTTTTAAAAATTTAAATCTGACCTGAGCAAAACACTCGGATTTTTAGAACTTCTAAAACAGAGAGTTCTTACACGTCATCTCACAGCTGACACACTCAACTATTTTCACAAACATTGGAACACATCACAATTGGAATGATTTCCATTGGGCTTGAATTACACCGTTATTTTGGAAGACTGTCAGAGCTATCAACAGGTTACAAAAGCACTATCAAAACTAACGAAGAGCTTGTTATGGTCTTTTTTTGCTGCACACATTTTAAAATAAAAATGGCCCCGGCCAGGTGGCTCAGTTGGTTGGAGCATCGTCCCGTACACCAGAAGGTGGTGGGTTCGATCCCTGGTCGGGGTGTGCACGGGAGGCAGCCGATCGATGCTTCTCATGTTGATGTTTCTCTCTCTCTCTCTCCCGCCCTTTCTTCTCTTTCTAAAATCAATAAATGTATCCTTGGGTGAGGATTAAACACAACTGATAAGGAGCTTGTTTTGAATCATTTTTACAACAAACATTTAGAAATAAAAATGTCTATGGGTCCACTCTCCCCAGAATGCATGGCTTCCCGGGGACTGCACTGACAGTCCTGCCTGCAAGGTGGCGCCACCCCCCCCCGCCCCCGGAGGCTCGGCGACAGCAGAGGGCAGCACCCAGGCCACCCCTCACACCCATGTGCTCGTGGCAGAGCTCAGTGACCATCCTTGTCCTCGTGCTTGTCCCAGACTCTGGAATCTGAGGCCACTTGGAGGCCATCTGCCATTTAGATACTACACCAAAGACAACTTACAACCACTTACAAAACGGGCGGTAGACATACGATAAAATGCTCAATGTTACTCATCATCGGAGAGATGCAAATTAAAACCACACTGAGATATGACCTCACACCAGTCAGAACAGCCATCATCAACAAATCCACAAACAGCAAGTGCTGGCGAGGACGTGGAGAAAGGGGACCCTAGTGCACTGTTGGTGGGAATGCAGACTGGTGCAGCCACTGTGAAAAGCAGGATGGAGATACCTCAAAAAATTAAAAATGGATCTGCCTTATGACCCAGGGATCGCACTTCTTAGAATACATCCGAAGAAATCCGAAACACTAATTTGAAACAATATATGCACCCCTGTGTTCACCACAGTGTCATTTACAATAGCCAAGATATGGAAGCTGCCCAAGTGTCCATGATAGATGATTGGATAAAGAAGAAGTGATACATTTGTACAATGGAATATTACTCAGCCATAAAAAAGAATGAAATCTTAACATTTGCAGCAGCATGGATGGACCTAGAGGGTGTCATGCTAAGTGACGTAAGTCAGAGAGAGAAAGACAAACACAATATGATCTCACTCATATGTGAAATCTAAAGAGCCAGATACATGAACAAATACAATTAAAACAGATTTATAGATACAGAGAGCAGACTGATGGTTTGCAGATGGGAGCAGGTGCGGGGGCTGGGTGAAAAAGGTGAGGGGTTAAGGGTACAAACCAGCAGTTACAGAGTAGTCCCGGAGTGTAAAGTACAGCACACGGGATATAGTCAAAAATATTGTAACGACTGTGTTTGGTCTCAGATGGGTAACTGAAATATCAGGGGGAAGACCCCTTTGTAAAATATATGATGGTCTGACCACCATGCCAGACACCTGACACGAACACAAAATAATACTGAATGTCAACTGTCATTGAGAAATAAACCAACAAAGGCATCTATAATTTTAAAAAGAATTCTCTTTTGGTATTCCATGAAGGAGAAACACAGAAGTGACTTTGATAATTATTTAAAAACGCCAAATTCACAACATGAAATTTATTTTTCCGGCGAGTTGGTCGTCCCCGCAGTGCTGCTGCCTTGTGTGAGGCAAGCAGAACACGTCCTGCTGTTCCCGAGCTCGGGAAGCGAACACGTGGGCGTCACTCCCGGGCGGAGCCGGCAGAGGCCCCTGTGCGCCGCGCAGGCGCATCGCGGAAGGAACGTCCCAGGGAAGGACCCTCCTCTCACGTGTTCACGTTCGGGTCATTGCTCAGGTGACCATGGCATTTCCCAAGACAGTGGAGAACGTGAGATACGTGACTTTTATATTATAAGCCATAGGTCTTATGCATAAAGGTGACTTATACCACATAGTAACTTATGGAAGAAAATGGTGGCCGTGACCAGTGTGGCTCAGTGGGTTGGGCATCACTGGTTCGACTGCAGGTCAGGGCACGTGCCTAAGGTTATGGGTTTGATCCCCAGTTGGGGACGTGTGAGAGGCATCCAAACGATGTTTCTCTCAGAGATTGATGTTTCCCTTTCTTCCTCCCTTTCCATCTCTCTAGATAACTAAATAAATTAATAAATAAAATATTTTTGAGAAAAGAAAATGGTGGCCGGCCAAGGAGGATTTGGATGGCTTCCATGAAGCCTGTTTGGAATTTGGCAAGAGTGATTACCCATGAACATGAAATTATTACATGCAGCCTACAAATTAGAGCTTTTCTCCTATTATTAGCACTGTGATTACTTTCGGTGGTGGAGCCCGTGCACAGCTAAAGATGCCCCTCTGGCAGAGAGACAGTGAAATCCCATCACACAGGAAGCCCTTCCAAACCTCCTGGACACCCAAGGAGGGAAAGAGCTACAGAATAAGCATGCCTGCCTAGGAAACTCACTGTTCAGGAAACAAGAAATCACTAAAGCTTTGGGAAGCAAAATTACTTTTTTTTGCTTTCTTTTCAGTTGAAGATTCTGATAACAATAGTCTTGCAAGGAGCCTTCCCCCAGGGGTCCTCCTGAGAGCCACTCAGTACCTGTGATGGTTCTGATGACGGCCGGACCCCTGGACATGTGATGTGATTTACAAGCATAAGTATTTTATAACCGTGAAATCCTGGTAAACCAATAGTTTATACAGCTCAGTCTCATTCATTTTTTTAATCCTCACCCAAGGATACGATTACTTATTTGAGAGAGAGAGAGGAAGGGAGGCAGACAGAGAGAGAGAGAGAGAGAAACATCAATCAGTTGCCTCCTCCACACATACCCCTGAGCAGGGATCGACCCTGTAACCTTTCGGGGTACGAGACAACACTCCAACCAACCGGGCCACCTGGCCAGAGCCCATTTTTTTTATCGGCCTGGCAAATGTTTGTTGAGTGCTTACTATGTGGAGGCACTGTTAGGCACACTGGGGATCCAACAATGGCCACGAAGGACACATTTGCTGATTGCCAGGGCTTTATGTTCTGGTGACGGGAGACACAAAAAAATACAATTTACATGCATGTGTAACACACATGTACACACAGTCACACACAGAATATAGTCACAGCTTTATTATAATACAAAACAGATACTAATCCATTGCAAGAGAGGGAAAGCAGAATAAAGAGCGAGCCAAGTGACAGGAGAGCTCTCTGCGCTGGGCCATGGGGGCCTCTGAGGTGGACACCTGAGCAGACCTGGGCAGGGTTGCACCAGCCACCAGCATGCTCAGAAGGAGCCCTAGGTGGAGGCGACAAGTCAAACCCACACTCCTCAGCAAGGCGGCCCCCAGGGCTGGGCTTGGTGAGCAAAGGTGCGTGCTGGAAAACAAGGTGTGAGGCAGGGCAGCTGGGCCCTCCGCGGTCTGGAAGCCACGGCTCAGACTGTGCATTCCATTCCAGGAGTGGCGTCGACGCCACGCTGCCGTCAAAACCCCAGGGCCACTGTTCTGGCCAAAGATTCTGAGCGCGTGCATGAGGTTCACAGCACACAGACGTCATCTTCAGCTCAACGTTTTCCCAAGAAGACCCAACGGCGAACTTTTCAATGTCATCAGGCAAAGTGGACGCACTGTCTCATTCAAGATTCTCAAACCAAAAGCCCTCCTAGGAAGTGACTATATCTACAACTGCCTCTAGGAACTCAAAACAGCCAATGACACTTATTCTATTCTTAGGATTATAGATAAAGATGGATTTAAATGTGTGTTTCTTAATATTCAAGCTACTAAGGGAATAATAATATTACTGCTTCCAAACACTGGGTCAACAGATGCAAAGAAAATTGAATCTACTACACTAAGGACTTCCAGTAAAGATGGTGGAGTAGGTATACACCATACCCACCGCCTCCCGTGACTGCGGCAAAATAACAGCTAAATTCTGGAACAACCCACCTGGAGAGCCACCTGAAGTCCAGATGAACAGAAGCCCTGTAAGTAAGGAGAGAAAGACGAAGCCTCGTGGAGACAGGAGGAGGGGCGGAGACTCGGAACAAGCTGGCCCCACACCCACGTGTGGGGGTTCCCAATCAGGAGGCATATCTCAGCTGCAGAGGTTCCCCCCAAGAAATAAAGGGTTCCAGCCCCAAAGCAGCTCCCCAACCCAGGGTTCCAGTGCCAGGAATAGAAATAGCATAACTTCTGGCTGTGAAAAGCAGTGAGGGGCGTGGCTGAGTGAGTCTAGGCTTCTGGAGTCACAGGTGCTCCTCTTAAAGGGCCGGCACACGGACTTATGTGAACTCTCTTGCTCTGAGTTCCAGCGTTGAAAAGCACCAGGGACATACAGGGAGGAACTGCACTGTCTGGCTTCAGGGTGAGAGCGAGAGGGGCAGCTTTCTCCCAGACAGAAGTGCTGGCAGAGGCCATGGCTCCTTTGCTGTGCCTGCCCCCACCCAGCCCCCAGGTGCAGGTGGGCACCAAATCTAAGCCTCCTTCAATCTCACCCCATCCTGGTGATTCCCTGGGACCCTACCCCCCACCTCTCACACAGGCAGGAACCTCTTTCAGTGGCTGATACAGACAAGCAGCCTCCCTTGGCCCATGCTGTGGACTTGTCCAAAATCTGTCAAAGCTTCACAACCCCCAGACAAGCAGTATCCGGCCTTGGCAGGCTCTGCACCTTTTGCTAAGCAGCCCCAGGCCCAGCAGTAGTGGCCATCTGCCACTGGTCAGTTCACAGCTCGGCCTCTCCCAGACACCTCCAAGCCCAGCACAGGTGACAACCATATGCAGATTACTTTGTAGCAGATCACACCAGGTGGCCTGGCACAGGGAACAGGCAGTGGCTGACCTTGACCTCCACCTCCCAAGGGGCCCCAGAACCGACACACCAGGTGGCCACTTTCAGAGCGCAGGAGGGCTCCACCCGACCACCTCCACAAATGACACACCTGACGGGCAGCCTCAGCAGGTGGCAGAGTCCCGCTCTGTGGGGTCGGCCCCTGCACAAAGGTTTGCCCTCCCAAGTCAAGGACAGTCCTCAAAGCTGGTCGGCCTGAGAGTCAGTCCCTCCCACTGTGGTGCCAGCAGCAATCAGGGCTCCACTTCAGCAGCAAGGCACACACACCCACACCAGGGATACCCCTGGAGCCCCCGCCCCACCGCTCAGGAGCCCAGGGAGACTGCACCGCTGGGCCCCACAGGACACCCGCTATGTAAGGCCACTCTCTACCAAGCCTGCGAGACTGAGCAGCTCTACTTAACACACAGAAACAAACACAGGGAGGCTGACAAAACAGGGAGAGAAAGAAACACGTCCCAAATGAAAGAACAGATCGAAAATCAAAAAAAGAACTAAATAAAATGGAGACAATCTACCAGATGCAGAGTTCAAAATGCTGGTTTAAAAGATGTTCAGCAAAGCCCTGGCTGGTGTGGCTCTGTGGGTTGAGTGCTGGCTTGCAAACCAAAGGGTTGCTGGTTCGATTCCCAGTCAGGGCACATGCCTGGGTTGCGGGTCAGGTCCCCAGTAGAGGGTCCATGATAGGCAACCACACACTGATGTTTCTCTCTCTCTCTTTCTCCCTCCCTTCCCCTCTGTCTAAAAATAAATAATATCTTTTTCAAAAAAGAAGGATGCTCAGTGAGAACTTCAACAAAACGATAGAAAAACGTAAACTAGAACCAGACATAAATGAAAAATACAGCAACTAAAATGAAGACTATAGCCATGATAGCCACGGTAGAGTGGATGATACAGGACTGAACCAGCGATTTGAAAGACGAGGTAGCTGAAGACACCCGATCAGAGCAAAGTGAGGAGAGGACGGCCTTAGAGAAGGAATCGGCCGTGGGAGACGAACTCAGAAGCCGTGCGTCCCATACTTCATTGCCTCTTCCCCACCCTGGCCCCTGGCCCCCTCATCTCCATCGCCATGTGTACAACAGCTAACACCTAGGTTTCAGGAGCAACCGAATCAACACCATCCCATGCTGCACAGAACCTGATGGATATTGTGCGACTCATGCTGGGGACAAATAATTTCATCGGGGATGAGTGACTTTGTTGGGGACAAGGATAAAAACAGACCCTAACAGGCACAAGGGGAGGGCCAGGCTGGCAGAGCCCACACTGGGCCCCTCGCTGGCCCTCAGACTCTCCCGGGAGCTGGGCTTCCTGCCCTCACCCATCCAGCTCCCCTGTCTTCCGGTTTTGTGGGTCCAGCCAGTGGGAGACCCGGGCAGGTCCTGAGAGACAGGAAGAATAAGCCCAGGGTGTTAACCCACCGGGCTGGGCTTCTCCACACCATCTTGAGGCAAGCCAGCCCGGAAATCCAGTCAAACAGAGCTCAAGTGCTGGGGCAAGGGAAGCGCCCTGTCCCGACAGCACCCTGTGACTCCGTGACCCACATGTCCCTGCAGGCAGCATCCACCGGACTTCCCACGAATCTCTGCCACTTGTCACCAGCTGGGTCTCCCCACAGGGACACGGAGTCACTGCTGCCTCTTTGGGATAGTGGATTTCATTGGGGTCCATTTTCCTAATGCCGCCAGCAATCCGCCCTGGCCGTTTCATCCCGGCCTCCCTCCTTCTTCCTTCCAGAGGCAGCAGGAGCTGCGTGAGTGGCCACTTGCAAATACGTGCAGTGTGTCTCTTCTTCCAGCTGTAGCAAAGACCGCGGCCTGGATTGGGACAGTCCCAGAGATGCGGGGCCTAGCATGACACCCCTCCAGTGCCCAGTGGAGCCTGAGGCCCTGAACCCGGGAAGGGGCAGGCAGTGACGGACAACCACCATTGGTGGCAGAAGGGAAAGCAAAAGCCCTCTCCGACTGGGGTCAGGTCTTGATTTGGGAGCTGGGTGGCCAGCTCCCCACGTGGGCTCCTGGGCAGGACCTGCTCTCCCTTCTCCCCAGTTGGAATGGACATCGGATGCCAGCCCTGGCCCCAGAGCCCACACAGGCACCTGGCCGGGGCACCTTGTCACCAGCTGGTGGCCTGCAGAACTGGCATCCTCCACGCCCAGCAGTGAGGCACTGTGACAGGGACAGCCTGGTGACTTCTCAACATGAGACAGCAAGGAGGGAAGACAAAGGAAAACCGGCCCTGAGAGCCTGTGTGAGCGTCTAGCGCCCCCTGGTGGCTGCTGCGGGCGTGGAGCGGTCGGTGCAGTGAGGCTGGCAGCACAGCCCGCCTCGTGGCCGCTGTGACCTTAACCACAGAGCAGACTTTCCGGTGAATCCCGGCCTTCAGCAATCGCCGTGTGTGTCACCGCTGGTCCAGAGGACCACACGGCGGCTGCCCTGGGCGCTGAACACCCACGGCGATGGCATGCGCCGCCAAGCCCACGGCTCCCTTCCTGGGCCCTGAGCCGTGCTCTCATACTGCAGGGTTCAGGGATTCCCCCACACACACCTCGGCACAGCCCCGGTTACGCTCAAAATCTGAGTATAAAAGAGCTCGGACCGTGTCCACTGGGAGACGGAAGGGAGATTTAAGTAATTTCCAACCCCCACCCACTCGCTGGAATGCGCCCTCTATTACCGAAAGAGAACCCCTGGGAAATCCCTGTTTCCCAAGGGCCGCCCCGCCCCCACCCTGCCCCTGCGGCCCAGCAGGGGCGCAGGGCCGCCCTTAAGTCCTTTGGGACGGTCCAAAGGTATGGATGCCCCATCCTGATAGAAAACTCGGGGGGGGGGGGAGGCGGGGTAGGGAACCGGTTTGCACGTGCGTTATTACCGTGGTTCACTTTCTCATGCTCAGCAATTAATGTTTAGTATTCCCGGAACACTCTTGATACATAAGAGGGTGGAACTTTTCGTTCCGGAGGAAAGTTGAGTTAACATTTCATCTCAGTGTCTGAAAACCACTTTTCCTGACGTCCCCTCAGAATAACGTGAAGCACGGGGGTCCGTGCTCCGAGGAGGGGACGTTTACAAAGACCGGTGTCCTCACACTTTCGCCGCTGGCTCCACCGCGGAGAACGTCCGGTTCAACCTGACGGCCTCGGAGAGGCTTAAACTCTGTCTCGCCCTTCATTCCGCTTAGGCGGGAGTCCAGGTCCCAGCCCCACCCGATTTCCTGCGGACGCGGAGCCTGCGCGGACACGCTCCTCCTGAGGACCCCAGCTGGCAGACGTGGAGCAGGACCCGGGTCACCCCTTCCATTCCTCGGGCCCAGGCCAGCCAGGCAGAGGCCCTGCGCTCCGGGCTGGGAGGTCCCTTGGGGAGCAGTCCGGAGGGGGCCCTCGCCATCGCGAGCGCAACACCTTGGGGCACCAGCCTTTCCGCAGGAGACACTTCAGCTGCCCTTGAAAGACAAGGGACCTCAGGGTGCTGAGCGCCAGATTCACCGCCACCCAGACCCAAGGCGGCCTCAAGGCCCTGCGCTGCCGGGTGCAACGTGCGAGCGTGACGGGATGCCCAAGCTGCACACCCTGAGGGGTCCGCAGGCTGGGGGGCCGGCTCCAGGTGGGCAGAGGCCTGGCGGGAACGTGCCTCCCTGGTCATCTGAGCGCAGGACACGCAAGTGTCGAGTCCCTTCTGCTGCTAAGGCCCTGCCTCCCTCACACGAGGGGAAGATCGAGTTGCAAAGTCACAGAGAGACGCCGAGCCTCGGGCCTCCGAGCTCCAGGACACCCGCCCGCAGCCACCATGCCCCACGCTGCACAGCCGTCCAGGCCGGACACTACGACCCCGCTCAGGCCTCCGCGTTAGGAGATTGAGGGACACTGGTTCCCTTCCGGACACTGGCCACGGGAGTAGCTGGGAACAAACGGCAGTGATAGAACGGCCTGACTTCCAAATCCCCTGCCCAAATGGTAAGGGAAACAGGAAGAAAAACGAACTACACAAAACCAGGCCGTCACCATAACCGAACACAGAACACCCAACCAGCAGAGTGTCTGTAAATTGGAAAAGAACCCAGCGTCAAGGCCTGGCCCTCGGTCTCCTCCCGCTTCCCCACGAGGCTTAACCGAGACAAGCCCAAGCAGAGGGTTAGGCCCAGAGCGAGACACACTCTTCTTTTTGTTTACCAAGTGGTCATGGTGGGGTCAACACAAAAGCATCCATCCACACTTTGCACTGCGGACAGAAGAGGGCGCCATGCAATAAGAATTATTTTTAAAACACACACACAAACAAAAACAGGCAAACCCAATAGCAGTAAATTTACAAGAGAAAAATGAAGTCATGTATACAGAGCTAGCGAGGTGACATCAGGATTTGAAATCGAACACACATCGACTGAGGACAGCTCCCTTCCGAAACTGTCCACAGAGCCCAAGACAACCTCAAGTCCACGCTTCAAACCGAATTAGACACGCTCCAGCAGGCGTTTGGAAACACAGTCATCCACCGTCCAGTCAGAAACAACACACAAACCAACAGCAGAGAGGAATAAAGAGTTGATTGCACTTCGGAAGAATATGTTTAAAAGTCCAAAGATTTCTCACAAACGAGGAGAAAATTCCAAGGTACCCCAGGGAGTGTAGATATAAATGAAAATGAGGAAAGACATCAAAATAACCAAGAGAACGAATACAGGAACAGAGGTGGGAAAGGAAGACAGGAAAGAAAGGAATAGAATTTGCTTCCTGGAGCCTCCAAATAAGAAAAGCGATCGTAGAATCAACTAAAATCTCTGCTGTTTAGCCAGATCTTAAAGTTTCTCTTAGTGACTGGTACTTTGAACACGATACTGGATAGAAGAGAGAAAGGAATAAATTTAAAAAGTGGAAAGTAGAAACTCATCAAATTATCTTTTTTAAAGATTTTATTTATTTATTTTTAGAAAAAGAGGAAAGGAGAAAGAGAGGGAGAAAAACATTGATTGGCTGCCATACATGCCCTGACCTGGGACAGAATCTTAACCCTGACCAGGAATTGAACCAGTGACCTTTCGCTCTGCAGGATGACGTTTAACCAACTGAGCCACACAGGCCGGGCTCCTCAAATGCTCTTAAAAGGTGTATTGCTGGGCACTTCCGTGCCTGAGAGAGCTTCCTAGTCGTACCCCAACAGTGGGCAAGAGTCCCACGGCATTTTCAGGAAACGGTCTGTAATGGTCTCTCTGTGGAAAAAGTATTTTGTAAGAAAACATGACTGCTGACTGGTGCGGCTCAGTGGACTGCGTGCTGGCCTGCGAAGCAAAGCATCACCAGTTCGATTCCCAGTCAGGGCACATGCCTGGGTTGCAGGCCAGGTCCCCAGTAGGGGGCGCACAAGAGGCAACCACACAGTGATGTTTCTCTTCCTCTCTTTCTCCTTCCCTTTCCCTCTCTCTAAAAATAAATAAATAAATAAGAAAACATGAGATGGAGGGAAACATGCAACTCTGCAAATAATTATGCAAAAAGAGCTCTGAGAAACTTGTGGGAGCTAGAGAAAAATATGAAGCAAAGCTAAAAGCAACTGGCATTCCCCAGATCTCGGGTTCCCTGTACTCACAAAAATCAATGCCAAATTGATTGCCTCGCAATTATCTGTTCACTCATCTGCAGTTTAAAAGGCTGGTACAGCCAAAAGCAGGTCAAAACACTGCGAACGGTGAGTTATTTTAGGGAAGCAAGGTTATGCATGGCAAACCTTTGTTAGAACAAGAAAAACACAAATCACTCATAAATACTGTGAAAATTATCGCTGGTTGCTTTCTGAAAAGGAAATCCACTTCCAAGAAATGCTCTAAGCATTAAAAGAATTAGAAGCATAAACAAAAACATATGGAGAAAAACACATAAGTACAAAAAAAATAAAATGTCAGCATAGGACTGCTATGATGTGACTCACGTGTAGTAGGTACTGTTGCATTTAAATTTAACATTACTTTTACCATGCGTACTTTTCTACAGTTCAAAAAAAACCCAGCTGAATACAGCCTCAACAAGTGTGGCTCAGTGGGCTGGGCGGCGGCGTACAGAGCGAAAGGTCACCAGTTCGCTTCCCTGTCTGGACACACGCCTGGGCTGCAAGTTCAATCCCCAGTCAAGGTGCGTACAGGAAGCAAACGATCAATGTTTCTCTCTCACATCGATGTTTCTCTCCCTCTCTTTTTCTCTCCCTTCCCCTCTTTCTTAAGTAAATAAAGAAATGTTCCAGTTTCTACCCAGTCAACACAAGGTATAAAATTGAGAAAAAATATGCCAAAACCCAAATGAAATAGCAATGGACACCTGGAGCAAATGTGTCATTTCGGCAGAGACTTCCAAAGTCATGAAACCAGTATCCAGAACGTTCCCCTCCACACTCGATGTGCTCAGTGTGGACAGGACACTTGGAAGAGAACAGGTGACATTTCTCAGGAGGGAACTGAGGACACAGAACACAACTCAAAGCTTCCTGGGAGATGGGCAGGGCCCACGGGAGTCACACGGTTACATCGACACAGCCCGTCACGGGCGAAGTCACAGAGGTCACTCAGTCACAGAACCTGACTCACAGACGGTGAGAAAGACGAGCAGGAAGGTTTTCACCCAGAGAGGGTTACGAACCAGTGGGTTTGTCATCTGCGAGATCAGGTGACCGACGTGAGACATTGGGAGAACTTGCGAGAACCTCAACGTCACTAAACCTCTGCATCTGAGAAGGGCACAGGGTTATAACTCAAGTCTCAAGATTGAGATGCTTTGGGAATGATTTTGTAACAACTATATTGGAACAACACATGTTATTCACTCTTTTCTCTAAGGCAGCCTTTTCCACGATGATATAGAATATGTAATAAGTGTTACACAAAATGCAACAGATGACCAAGCGGTTACCCCATAAATTAGCTGTAAGAAGTCATTTGGCCCCAAACCCCACTTAGAGAAAATTCTACTTTATGGAAAATTAGTCGAGAGTGTGTTGACAAACCCCAAAGATAATTCAAGGAGGGTGGGGAGAAAACCCACTGGCAATCAAGCCAATTTTATCAGAAATATTCAGGTGCCTGAGACAAAAAAGAAAAAAAAAAAACACTGAGTGAATTTAAAATAATCTAATTAGCCCAGGCTGCTGTGACTCAGTGGATTGGGTGCCAGCCTGCAAACCAAACAGTTGCTGGTTTGATTCCCAGTCAAGGCACATGCCTGGGTTGTGGGCCAGATTCCCAGTAGGGGGCGCACGAGAGGCAACCACACACTGACGTTTTTCTCCCTCTCTTCATCCTTTCCTTCCCCTTCCTCTAAAAGTAAATAAATAAAATCTTTTTTAAAAAATAGTCTAATTACAACCTCCATCATTTTCCACATAGAGAAAGACTTCAACTTTCTTCATTTACTGAACAAAATATAAAATATAAAAACCAGGTGCAAGGTCAATCGGCATCAGTTCTGAAGTCTCACCTCCATCAGAACAAAGAGCGCTGCAAAGAACAGAAGTGTTGCCCACTCCACTCGGTGCAGAATCATCTCAAAATCGTGGATATCAGCTAAAATCAGCAACCAGATGGCACCCAGAATAGCAATCCACCCTGAAAGACAAATAAACAGACACAGAGCTGTAGTGTGTTAAAAGAAAAAAACAACCCAATGCCAGAACACCCAGAGAGAGTGACCCAATGTGGTGACTGTGAGCGGGTCTCACCGGAAGGCGATATTCTGCAGGGACCTTAAAGGTGAACACAACTCCACAGGTGAGAAAGGAAAGGGCGTTCAAGACCAACGCACGTAAGGACGGAGCGAGCACCAAGGCCAAGTCGGAGTGACAGCAACCCCACCAAACACCTAAATCTGGTCATGACCCCCAGATCCAAACACTGTCCCCTGCACAGTGACAACTCTTGTTGTAGATTACGACGCCCAGTCCTCGTGGTAACGGAACGTTTCCCGTTACCAGTCTAGTTCGAGGTCAGACAACCTGCAATAGAAGCCGACGCGGTCAAGGGCTCTGAGCCGTAAACGGACAGGCCCGTCGCGTGGGCTGCTTGCTGGCCCGCCTCAGGGGCACCACCGACCAGTCTCGGGGCTCGCACTGGGGGCCGCCGTGGGCAAGGGTTGCTGTTTTTTCACGGGAAACAAATGCCACAGGGTTCACTTCCTTCCTTGTATTAACTCAACTTGCGCATTCTGGTTGAAGCCTCTCATTTCACCGGCCACTTCTGATCGACCATGCTTGCGTCCAAGCCTCGTCAAATGCCGCCTTGTATGAGAGGTGTTTCCTCGTCTCTTCCACTGCCTGCGATCTCTTCAGCCTCCTCTTCCTCCTCTTCCTCCTCTTCCCTCCACTCCTCCTCCTCTTCTTCTTCCTCCCCCCC
>PVKM010037139.1:0-14570 GCA_004027735.1 Carollia perspicillata | reverse complement strand
AAGGTAGAAGAGGGTACGTGGGTGATAAATGTCAATGGAAAAATATAATAAAAAATAAACTATTTAAAAAAGTATAGTAGTATGGTTACATGTAGTTATTAAGAACATGGCCTCTGGAACTGGACTCCACAGGTTCAGGTTCCAGCCCTGTTCCTTACTGGCTCTGGGAGGTTAAGCCACTGCCTTACATTTTCATGCTTCAGTTTCCATCCTGTAAAATTAGGATAACAACCTATCCACTTGTAAGCTTGTTGTAAAGGGTATGTGTAAAATCCTTTCACAGTGCCTGGCTAGAGTATGCTTATCTTTTTCTAGTACAGCTAGCTTTATCATAAGGTAACTTGCTTACACATCAGTGATATCATAGGTTATGTGATTTGGTAACTTTCTGGCCCTTACTGAATTTCTAGCCGGTCCTCAGAAAATTGGATTTCCCATTATTGGGGAAGTGAAAAGGACTTAGGTCTTGGATAATCTCATTCATACCTATGTAGCTCAAGTATCACTGGAGTTCCCACTGCCTTTGAGTTATAAATAAAATTAGAAAGACTCCCCTTTACCCCAAGTACTATGTGAAGTCCAGTGACTCCTGCTGATTCTCACTGACAGCTCTAAAGCTCTGATTTTTATGTCTCAGTTCCTGCAGCTATCCTCTTCTTTCTTCTGTGTACAAACCCAAATGTGAGACTCAGCTCAATTTCCTTGATTACTCCTTCTCCACACTACTCACTTAAGGTACGTTCTGTGGCAGACTTGGACAAAGGCTTGGGCTCATAACAGTGGGTTCAATATGCCACAATGTTCAGTGAACCAAGTCCCTGCAGTTGTGTACTAGGTGGATTTACATAGAGCAACACAAACAATTTCAACTGGATTGTTAGTCACAAGTTTTTTGAACATTATTAACTGCCTCAAAGCTGGAATTTCTCACTTACCTTCAGAGCCTACAACTTCCTGTCATGTGGTTCAGTAGCCTCTCGTCCCAAAGGGACCATTATCTTCCTCCTCCCCTTCCTCTCTTTTTTTGCTCACCTACACCCAGAATCCACTATTCATTTCTTATGTATGCTTTTCCAGGGCACATCACCTTCCACCCAACAAAGCTGTTTATGAAGGAATTTCTCTAAACAAAGGCGTTCTCTTCAAATAGAATTTCTCATGTTAGTTAATAAAACATCATTTTCTTTGTTACACTTATATAATATGTTTTTTATCATCACAAAAAAATGGGTTCAAATATATACTTAATTTAATCTATTTCAGTAACATTTATTGACCTTTGGTTAGGGGTTTTCAGGAAATTCAGAGGACTTAATCATGAATCCTGCCCTAGGGAGATTTAGCTCCTTTTAGCTGCTACAAGTACAAGATCAAAAGGGATAAATGATGTAAGAGAAGTCAAGATGAAGTACTATGAGCATTTAATTAGATTTAGATGAGCCCTGTTTGAAAAAGCCCAGGGAAATGTTTTCAAAAGTTAGTGATTCCATGTTCAATTTTGAAATGGCTGGTTGAACAGATAGACTGGCAATACAAGGGCAAAAACTAAAGGTCATGTCTCTTTCAGGAATTTTATAAATTGTTATGACTTTGATCATTACACAGTAATATCAGGTGGCATATAAATATCTGAGATTTTTCCATCTACAAATTCCATGCAGTTCCTGGGCCACTCTAAGCATGTAGCTAAGGCAAAATAGTAACAGTTTAGGAACAATGTGCATATTACCAAAAAAAGCAAATAAATATACATGCAAGAAAGTTGCTGACATAAAAATTAATTAAATACAAAAATGTATGATTAAGTTTTACATTTGATTAGGTAATTTGAATTTTTTATCATTATTTGGCAGAAGAACGATCAAAATAAAATCATTCTGGTAAATTAAGAAGACGCCAACAGGAGATAAACAGCTCCCTGCAATCAACCTTAAGTAGAGAACAATGGCCTGTGATTACTGGGTAGAAAAGCTGGAGCCCCATGAAGCACTACTAAGGCAAGTTAGGTCGTTAATCTCCTGACTAATGAAATAACAACATATCTAAATGAATTATCTGCATAACCTGGTATCCCTGATGTTAATTTTTCTATGCAGATGTCAAACGAATGTACTAGGTTTATTTCAGATACTGGATTCATTTTTTCCCATATTACCAGCTTTTAGGTCCTCCTTTTTTACACATAAAATTTCAGAGACAGGATTTTAGAGGTAAACTTTTCACTAAGAAAAACAGGCATCTCTGCTACTATAACAACTCTAGCTGGTGGCAAATTAGCATAAATGCTTTCAACATTAAATGTGTATTTTTTTAAAGATTTTATTTATTTATCTTTAGAGGGGAAGGGTTAGGGAGAGAAATATCATCAATGTATGGTTGCCTCTTGTGTGTCCCTTGCTGGGAACTGGCCTGCAACCCAGGCATGTGCCCTGACTGGGAATGGAACCACAATCCTTTGCTTTGCAGGCCCGTGCTCAATCTACTGAGCTACACCAGCCAGGGCTCGACATTAAATGTGTATTTAACTGCTTACCCTACAGCAGCACAGTGCTCAGGGTTGGTTGGACTTTAAGGAACCAGATGGTCCCCACACTCCTAGAATTCATTGTTCAGTAAAAGGGGACTACTTTTTTATGAAGCAGTCCCATCTCTGTTTTAAATAACTATAAATAATAATTTTTTTCTTTTACTGAACTAAATCTGTCTCCTTAAAACTTTTGTGTAAGTTCTGCCCTCTGGAATTATAAAAAATAAATTGAATCTGTCTTAATCTTACCCTACAGGCAAAAGAGGCCTTTGAAAGATTACTTCATCAAAGTCACTAAAAAAATATTAATAGGACAGGATCAAATATAGGATCATACAGTCTACCATTAATAAAATCTTCTCAGTTAATATCACTTTCCACATATTAAAATTTTTTTACAGGAACAGGTTCATTGGTGATTTAAAAATACTGAAAAATCTAACTAAAAGAAAGATGGCACATTGATTTCATGCAATATGGAAACATTTGATTTTTATTTAATAACATGTTTATATAAGAATGTGTAGTAATATAGGAATCTTCGTGGTATTGTTCCTATCTCAGTTTGTTTCAAGTTATGGATCATCATTGAGTCACTCAAAACATGTAGTATAGTACTTTATTCTTAGTAGAGGCAAATAAATGTTAAATTACATTTTAGCTCAAATGAACCAAGTTAGATTAAGTCAAAAGTATCTGATGCCAAAAGTAAGACCTACATGAGACTGTGTGCCTTGCAGCCACTGTAACTGTTATCTTTTCATAATTTTTTTATTTTTAAAATACTAATCTCATTGAAACAATCGCACTTGGCAATTGTTTTAATTTCAGATCCTACTGAAATTAAGCTTAGAGAGATATTAGTTTGCATGAACACATTTATCTTGGGCTCATTTTTGCTTCATATAAGGAATCTATTTTTCAGATATCTAGATGAAAGAAAATTAGTCTGTCAACTGAGGTGAATAATGCCTTATGTAAAGGACAAGTCAATGCCTGATGGCTGTAAAATTCCCTTGTTGCACTCCATTTCCTCACAGAAAATTTCATGAAAATGAGTGGAAATTAGCTCAAAGGGCTCTAACACTTTATCACATTTTTGGCATTTAATAAAAAACATGTAAATAGGAGAGCAAGCCATACTTTAAATTTTAGATTTTTGCAAAACTGACCTTACACTAAAAACACTGAACAGAAAACAAGTTTACAACCAAGAATGCCAATAATAATTCCATAATCCAACTTTTTAAAGTTGTTCTTCCTAAATCTCCAGTGGAAAGGCCATTTTTACTTTTTGAATTGCTACAAAGATGAAAAATTTAAATGTCATAGACTTAGTCTGCCAAAAATTTTGCACATAGTTTTCAATAAAATTTTATGAAGTTTTCTGTAAGAGCTGTATTCAACTTAGATGTAGTTAGATTACATTCTTTCATTTCATTAAATAAAAACTATAATATTTGTAGCATTTCTCCAAATAATTGGGATGAAATATGTTTAGGATGTTTCCAATATGAAGTCTGTCCAGAAAAAGTCTAGCCATTGTTAATATAACAAGAATGGTTTGTGTGACATCGATGTAACCTGGAAGCCAAGAAGAGTGTACTGGAATGTGCATGAATGAACAATGACAACTTTACTAAACTAGTCCAGTGGGGGGCAGTAGATGCTTTTGAGTGAGCAAATGTACTGTGTGGCCATCGCATTCAAACGACTGAATGAGTAGAGCAATGAATCTGCATCAGATCTTGTGTTAAGATTGAACATTCCTCCATGGAAACTATTTGGATGATTCAGAAGGCTGCAGCTATGGGCAACTGGTGATTGGCAGCTTCATCGTGACAATGTTCCTCCTCATGCATCAAGTCTTATGCAGTGTTTTGGTGAAACATCAAATCACCCAGGTGACTCAACCCCCTTTACAGCCCAGATTGGTGTCCTGTGACTTCTGGCTTTTTCCAAAACTAAAGTCACCTTTGAAAAGTAAGAGATTTCAGACCATCGATGAGATTCCGGAAAACATGATGAGGCAACTGATGGTAACTGGGAAAACAGTGTGAGGTCCCAAGGTGACTACTTTGAAAGGGACTAAAGTGTCACTGTCCTATGTACAATGTTTTTTGCATCTTGTATCTTCTTCAATAAGTGTCTCTATTTTTCATACTGCATGTCTAGATAGTTTCTAGACAGAACTCATACGTTCTATATCAGTCAGGGCTCTCTAGAGAAACAGAATCAAGATGATAGAGACAAGTATAAATGTTGGGATTTATTTTAAGGAATTGCCTCACATGATTGTGGAGATGGTTAAGTCTGAATGGGTAGGGCTAGTTAGCCAGCTGGAGACTCAGAAGAGTTGAAGTTGTAGGGTTGAGTCTGAAATTTCTAGGGCAGACCAGCAGGCTGGAACTCAAGCAGGATTTCTGTTAGTCTTTAGGTAGAATCCTTTTTTTCCAGAAAACCTCTGATTTTGCTCTTGAGACTTTCAACTGATTGAATGAAGCCCATCCATATTATGGGGGGTAAAATTACAACTAATTTGTAATTAGTTAACTCTGCTTTACTCAAAGTCAGCTAATTACAAATGTTAATCACATTACTAAAATACCTTGCAGAAGCATCTAGACTAGTATTTGCCAAAACCTCTGGGGACCATACCATAGCCAAGTCGACATATAAAATTAATCATCACAGATTCAGTAAATATTT
The DNA here is from genome assembly GCA_004027735.1 of Carollia perspicillata. Taxonomy (NCBI): domain Eukaryota; kingdom Metazoa; phylum Chordata; class Mammalia; order Chiroptera; family Phyllostomidae; genus Carollia; species Carollia perspicillata. The sequence continues at coordinate 9,334 of PVKM010037139.1, read as the reverse complement.
ATGGAGCACTTCCTAAGGGCCTGGTACTACTCCACATAGACTTTACCCTTAAGGCCATCACATTATCAAATGGAAGACAAACAAGTAACTCAGCAGTTATGGGACTGTGGAAAGTGCTCTGGTAAAGTGCTAAAGAGGCTAGATTAAGGACATCAAATTAAGGCGCAAGGATTTTTGACAACCATGAGAAGAAAGGTAATGATTGGTCTAAATTTTAGAAGATGAGGAAGAGTTACTACTGAACTAGGCAGGAGAAGGGAGGCTGGGGACAAAATCATAGGCAAAAGTGATGATATTAAAAGTAAGATGCTTATGCATTTGATTTCCCAGAACAAAAAATGCAGATACCACCCAGGCAGAAAACTGAGCTGCATAACTGGTCAGATGCTAGAACACAAGCTATGTAATCTGAATTGTATCCTTAAGGCTGTGAGAATTCACCTAAAAGGAGTCATACAATAAAATCAGTTCATCAGAAAGATAACCTTGACTGCAGGGCTAAGGTAGGACTGGGGTCAACGTTGGGGGAGTGGGGGTAAAGAGGGACTTAAAAAGCAGAGAGATCAGTTTGGAGAGCAGCAAGAGATAGCTAAGAAATTGTGAAGACCTGTAGGAGCAGAGTGAAAAGGAACAGAAGATTAGAAGATTTTAGGAGGCAGGATAAACAGGATTTGTGACTGACTGATGTTGGCTGAGGGAGATGGAGATATGCGGTGATGATTTCAGGTTTGGAGGATTTGGGTAAATATGAGCATGATGGTGCCATATCAAAATCTTGGTTTAAGAGGTAAAGCATAATGAGAATAGATTAAGGTAAAAGAAAAATATAAAGTGGAGAATGCTCCAACAGCTACTATTATATCTTTCCATATTAAGAGCAGATGGTAAAAACAGTTTCACAGATTTCTCCCTACTCCTTTAAAGTTCCTTATACATGGCCAAACCATGCTTTATGCAGAACAAAACAGGTTGCTCAATAACTAAAGTAAACTTTTGGGTACATTTGGTACTTAAGGATTTACTTGCAAAAAACAATTACTCTGCTAAAATCATTTTTGCCTCCTCAAGAAAGTGTACAAAACACTCCAAAAGTCTGAATGGATTAGGTGATAAATTGGGCAACAATTAGCTTTCTGTTCAGACCTTGAAAAATGAAATTTCCCTCTGATAATTAAACAATAGAAACAACACAGTGAACTATATCAGAGATACATAGAATCTTAGAGAAACAAATTGCTGGCTGTAATAACAAAACTAAACAATGCATCCATTTATAATTAGAACAGAAATAAGTTAGTGTTGTAAACACAGGTAGTCTAAGCTTTTCTCACGGAGAGAACACCCAGTGAGGGTGAACCTGCTCTTCTTGGAATATACTATCACTAATATAATGCTACTATTGAGATGAATGAATAAAGCTATTAAAATCTGATGTAATTTAAAAATCAAATTCAAACTCCTTTTCCTTTGATTACAGATACTTAACTAGGTCACATGCTTAAAATTTGGCTTCTGAAGTAGGTATCTATTTTTAGTCTGCCCATACTCATCTCTTCTGAACAGAACTCCACGTTCCCCAGACCATTCTTCTTCATCAGGAAACTGCTCCTTTTTGTACTCCAGCAATGCAACAAAGTGCCTGCCATGTTCTTAACTACTCAGCTCCCACTTACAGTAGAAAACAATAGAAGACAGAGCCAATGAATAGAGAAAACAGACTCCTACCTGATATCATTTGAGCCCTTGAGCCAAACCATATGTGAAAGCTAGCCATACTTCCTAGATTTTTCAGTTACATGAAGTATTAAATTCCATATTTTGCTTATGCCAGTATGAGTTTCATTTTTTTGGAACTTGCAACCTAGAATCCTGATACTATATACATCATTACATAATGTATAGTATAGATACTACACCCCCATCTCTAAGTTACCCATGAACTTAAAGCTCTATATACAAGGTGCTGTTACTGGTCTGACAAAAAATTAACTGAAACACCAAAAACCAGAATACTAATGTAGGACTCTGGTTTATGAAGCTATCAAGTCTGACCTTCAAGTCCATTAAAGTATATTAACAGCCAACTGAAAAGAACACATTCTTCTAAAATTACAGTCTTTTTTTAATGGCAAAGAAGAAACAGAGAAAATTTTTTATCTTTTTCATTTGCCAAGTTACAGAAAATGGGAGTGACTTAAGTTTTTTAAATCTTAATTCATATAGTGACTGCTAAAGTTTGGTTTCCATAAAATATGTATTTGTATTAGAAATTCTTAAAGTTGACTATCACCTTATCAATATGTAAGTCAAGATGACTAAAAACTCTCAGTGTGAAATAATACAGAGTGGCCAAGAGATCATAAGAGTAACCCTCAAAATATCTCAGGCAATTAGAAATGCAAAAACATTTCTGAAAGTCTAGAACACTGCGGCTCTCTCCCCCATTGGAGATTCTTTGTGTGTGTGTGTGTGTGTGTGTGTGTGTGTGTGTGTGTGTGTGTGTGTGTAAGAAAAGTATTCCAATGTCTGATTACTGAGTTATTAAAGCATTTATAAATGCAAGTCAGAGACAGGATAAATGATCTCCAAAAGTGGACTAAAATAAGCTAAATGAAATTTAGTTCAATTATGCATTAAGATGTGCTTATGAAAGCACAGGTCAAAAATAAAATAAATGATGAATGGAATTGAATTATGTTATTGCAATGATGTCAAAACCAAAATGTCACATAGAGTCCACATGTAGAGAGTTGTTATTAAATACAGTAAAAGAATACAAGCTTGATTATTTTTGACATTGATTATGTTTTGAAAATTATCATAATTTTTATAAAGTTCTGTCCAATGGCATTGTTTTCTTCTTTCACACTTTAGTTTCACAACTTAATGACTACATAAATATGATTATTTGAGGTCACATATCATGATTTCAAATCAATATTCTGTGAACCTTAGGGAGCAGTAAGTCTTTATTTATAGCCCTACACAATCCTGCACAAAATAAAAAAAATGATAATAATGAGGTCATCCTCAAATGTTAAACCATATACTATCCAATTTCATTACAGTGGGTGCAGAAGAGATTTGGAAGAGAGTCTCTAGCAAAAATAATGTACCTATATAATCTTTCTCAGTCAGGCTGCCAGGAGACATAGCATTTTAACAGGATCATGACAGATCATCAAGCAAAGATAATGGATAATTGTATTCTAAACAACAGAGCCACACAAAGAAATAATTAATAATAGCCAGAGACCATTGATTAAACATTTTCTCTATGCTGGATACACTTTATCTGTATCAACTTAATCTTTGCAAGTGCTGTATGGTAGTCTCAGTTCACACAGCAGGTAAGTGTCCTTCTTCTCCATAGCAACCACTGACTATGCAATTTAAAGTTGTGCCTTGGAAAAATGACTGTACATTCATTATATGAAATCAGCCTTTCAGGAAGCTCACAAATAGTTAAAGATCAGTTGACTGTGTAAACACCAACCACTTGTAATAAAAGTTATGCCACCAATAAGCTGATTGACCTTAATAAGCAAGTCATCAAATCTCTTTGGGGCTCAATAGCTTCACTTGACATTGGAAAGGGAGCATAAGGCACATAACTTCATCTCTAGGAATCCTTCTAACTTAATCTGAAATTCAGAATTCCCTCTCTTAGAAATAGACTGCCTGCAATAACTTGTACCGTCAGGGTAATCTGTTCACAGAGAGATGGTGACAAAATAACCAGGGAGCAGAAGTTTGCTGAACTAAATGAGAAAAATCAAAACAGACAACAGGAATAAATGTAACAAAGATATCATAAAGGATACATTTGAGCTACATAGCTAAAATGTGAAATATGGGCAATAAACAGCCCCAGGCAGCACCTGAGGTAAGTAAGACCCTTTGACAAACTTGGGACCCACCCAGCTTTTGAACTATTGACCAAACATACCAACTGTAAAAAAGCTTATCATTTGTAATATGAAGGAAGTTGCTTTTCTAATTTTGGTTTAAAAATACATTTTTCTATGCAAGCCATAATCTTAAATGAATTAGTAAGATTTAAAAATCTTATTTTTAAAAAATATTTTTAATTTTATAAATTTTTTACTATTTGCCTATGGATCTTACATATGACTGCATTAATGCTTTTTGCTACTGCCACTAGATTAATAGTCCCCCCCTTGCTGAATGGCAGGCCTTCAGTCCTTTCTGGTATCTCTTGGATATTTCAAAGAAAATGGGGAATATCTTCCATAGAATTTGAAGCTTCCTATCTTTGCTGCCTTTATGCTCTGGCTTTTAACATTGTTCTTAGTTAACTCTGTGTGGCAAAGAACTCACATGGTGGTAATAACCTCTGACATTCTTTGAGGTGTCTATTTTTGCAACTTCTGGTACCAGGTACACCATTCTGCCTGCCTCCAAGTTTCTGGCATAAACACCACTTGAAACTCTATTCTGGTCACCAATACACTGAGGTTAACCCAATCTTGACAGGCCCCGCCCCCACCGCCAGTCCTCACCTAAAGAGAAATGATTTCCACTCTTTCATCTCTTCACACATCCAAACAGAAGAACCACCACAGCAGAAATGCTTAGGTTCATAGCAATAAATACTTTCAACTTGACAACAGAGCCATCTCTGTTCCAGGGTCATAAACACCCAAGACAGTCTGAGCAATAATAAATTTCAGTCTCATACCTGTATCCTACATTTAATTCTCCCTTCCAGTTGTGACAGACACCTTTGTTTGTTGAGATGATTGTTTTCTCTCAGGAGCCCTTTCATCTCTTATCTCTCTGGTTTCCTTCAAGAGCTTCTATGGAGCCACCTTCTATTCTTCACAAATGTCACAAATGTCAGTAAGAGCTGGATCCTGGATCTCAGTCAAAATGGCAAATGGAGTCAGAAATAAGAGGAGGACTGAGAGGAAAGTGTTTAATACCTCCACATACTCACAGTCCTGATTGGCTAGTTTTTAAAACTAATTAGTAGAACACTTTGAAATATTACAGATATATCTTTATATTAAAATGGTCCTTGTCAGCATCTTATATGCAAATATTTCCTCAAATATTGAGAGTGCTTTTCTCAGAGTCTGAGATAAATCTCAATGTTATTCAGCAAAAATATGAAGATAGAATATTAGCTCAATAAACACCACATCAGGGCCCACAGAAGGCCACCCCAAATACCCCACAATGGCATATTGATTATTTTGAATTAAAATTGCTTAAGAAACTGTCAATGCAAGAACACTCTGAGCTGTGTGTGTGTGTGTGTCCCTGAAAGCAAGGAATGAATCTCCCCTGTGAAAGGTGCCCTCCATGCAGGTGAAGACATCCTTATTACTAGAGTTAAGGAATCCAGAGCCCAAGAGTCTGTATAAATACACATTGTGAGGTTTTTATTAATCTATAATCCAAGCCCAAACTTTTTCAGATTTGTCACTAATGAATACCCAAAGCTTGATTAGATTCCTTGCTAATGAGCACTTTTTTTTTGTCCTGTCAATTTTTCACAAATTTATTGTTTCTTTGTCTAAAAAGTATGAAATGCTGGCTGATTCATCATTTATCTGAGCATCATTTATGATTCTCCCATATGCACACACTAAACTGATTTTTTTCTACTGGCCTTGTGACAATTTTATTATTAGTCCAACCATCAGAATTTAAGAAGGATGGGGAGGATTCTCTCCCTTCCCAACAGACTTCAAAGTTCACATGAGCCATTAGATCTTCCTGCAAATTAACATACTAAATTAAAAATGCAATCATGAGGTTTTACTTTTCAACAGTATACACTTAAAAACTGAGAAAATTCTGGATTATATAAGGCCAACTACTTCACTTTAGAAATAGGAACTCATAGATGTAAAGTGACTTAAAAAGTTACCAGGCTTGAGCTCAAGCTGACACCTCTGGATTCTTAGTTTGGTTCTCTTTCCTTTCTATTACCTTATAAGGACAGCCTATAGGGTCAAAGTATTTCGCCACATTGACCCATTAATTCAGTCAGCAGATATTTATTGAGCTGCTACTGTGTTCCAGGTGATGCACAAGAAAAGGTGATCCACCCAGAGTAGAAATCTAAGTTCAAACCTCAGATCTTCATCATCAACCTCATGTGTGTTCTTATGCAAGTGGTGTAGGAGTATATACCTAAATCTCAGCATCCTTATCCTGAAATGAGTATTGCAATTAAATCATCTATAAGGTCTCTTTCAGTTCTCAGCCTCTGTAATTCACACAACTAGCTATACATATGTTAAACAAACAAAAACCTAATAAATGAAGATTAAAAATTATATAGATACTTCACCTTAAACTAAAGGTAAGATGTTCACCTGACAGGTTTAGGTTACTGGATAACATCTGAGGAGTACCTCTTTTTACAAAAGAAAAGACTGTAAAAATTACCACTTGTCACTATGTCCAAACAAATCAAACTAGTAACAACAACAACAACAAAAAAAAAAACAGGTTTAGTGCATATCTTATGTATTTAGTAGAATATCTTTTGGAATCTGAGAAGATAATTTCAGCCATGCGTCCCCTTAAAAAGCTATTTAATAGTTCTAAACATTTAGAATTAAATCCCCAAATGCGTATTATGTAGAATTTCCAGTGGACATCATAAATTAAATTTGGTATCCACTTGAATCAGATTTATTTAACAGATAATCTCTAAGGTCAACCTAGGTTTTGTATCTCATACAAGTAGGGTTAGGAAGGGAAATATGTTTTGATGAACTCTTCACTGTTTCATGAAATGCCCTCCCTCTACCACCCTTTCCCAGATAACAAATGATTTATTTTTAGTTGATATAAACTAATTTGAATCTTCTAGAATTTTGTATAAATAAAATCACATAGTGTTTGATACCTTTTTGGCCATGATTCTCCCACGGGGCATAATTTTGAAGTTAATCTATGTTATTGCCTGTAGCAATGTTCATTCCCTTTTTATTGCTGAGTAGTATTGCATTGTATGGATATACCATACATTACTCATTCACCCATTGATAGACATCTAGGTTATTTCCAGTTTGGGTCTATTATAAATAAAGTTCCTCTATACATTCATATACAATTTTTGTGTGAGTATATGTTCTTGTTTCTTTTTGTTAAATATCTGCAAGCTGAATGCCTGGATCATACAGTAGAGTATGTTTAATTTGAAAATATCTGTCAGTTTTCTAAAGTAGTTGGATCATTTCACATTCCCACCAGTATGAGGGATCCAGTTGTCCTATAAACTTGCCAACATTTGATATGGTCAGTTTTTTAGTATTTTTGTTATTGTTTTTTGTTTAACTTTAACCACTCTAAGACTATGTAATTCCTATTGTTATTACATTATTTCAACTCTTTGGATTTCCTTGACACAACTTGTGCTATTCTGCAAGTTGAGGGGAAAGAATGACATATAACAATATGATGTGTGACTAAAGGACAAGGACAAGGTATTGTTTTCATAAGTTATTTTTACCACTGTGGTAAATACCTTAATATCTACACTTACCAACAATTTAAAATGACTTATGATATATACCAATCAAACATCCTTAGTGTTTTTAACAGTATTGTTTAAATTTATTTTTCTTTAACCTTCTTAACTTCTCTTTTCCAGTACAGAAAATAGTAAAGAGTTTGAAAAGACAGTCGGCCAAAGGACAGGAGTAGATCACATAAAACAAAATTACAAAATGACAGTGTCTAGAGTTGGCACGGGGTGAGCACGACAGAAGTTGCCTTCTCATTTATAACTCATGGAAGGGGTTTTTTAGAAAGCAAATTGGTCATTTACAGTAAGAGCTTTAACAGTGCTCATGTTATATGACACAGTAATACCACTTCTAGAAGTTTTAAAAATCTAATAAATCATCAGAAATATGAACAAGTATTTATCTTCAAGGAGTTCAGCATTATATATAATGCTAGGAAATTGAAAATAACCTAATTGTCCAAAAGTAAAGGAATGGCTAAATCAGTTATCATTCATATATATTGCCAATGAAAAAACAGGTACTTGAAGAATATTTAACCACATGAATAAGTGCTACTTACATAATAGTTAGTGAGTGAGGCAAAAATATTACCACAATTTTATAAATAAAAACAATGCATATTAAAATTAATGAAGGAAAAATATCAAAAATGTAACAGTGATACCTCCCTTTGAAGAGTTTACACTTGAGTTGGTAGATGTACTGAGTTGGCACATATATTACTTAATCTATTTAGCAACATGCAAGCAATATATGATATACAAGTAATATATCAAAACACAGAGGGTTGACCAACTTATTATCTCTGTGAACTGAATTATCTCTTTGAACTGAATCTGGAAGAATGAGTCATTTTCCAGATGGCATTCTTGGAGAAGAAATAATGCACCCGAAGCCACTGAGTTGTTTGTATCCTTGGCTCAAGGGCTAAATGGCAATTAATGGTTGTCGAATACACTATACACTAATGAATAAGTTATGTAAAAAATAATTTAGTTTTCTCTGACTGTTGTTTGTTTCTATATTTCACTCACTAAAATTCTATAGTTACAACATATTATAAATAGCAAAATTAACAAATTTTGAATCAGTTACATTTTAGGACATTGCTTCCTAAAATGATCTTGGAATTCCTTAATTTCATCAGTAATTAATCAGCAATTTATTAAATTGTTAACTAAGATGAACTAATTCTGGAAGACTGGAAAGCCAATTACCACTCCTTAGGAGTATTAACTCTTTTTCTTGCCATATATCTTAAGAAATAGCTAACGTTTTGACCAAGACCCCTTTATCTACTCACCAACTATGAATCAAAAGAATGACTACAGTTGACTTTGGACATCTTTTCTTTTAAAAGAGCAAAAACCACTACACAAGGATCTTTGATGCAATTTAGGCTTCTTTCAAAAAGATTTGTTTGCTGATATTTCTTCTTAAATAACAAAGTGATATGTTGGCAACATTAATGGCAAAATTAATATTAAAAAATCTGTAGTGTTACTTAATTCCTGAGTCATTACTTAACTTTTAAACATCCATAAAGACTGAGGTCCATCATCCTTTGTCAGCAATTAGGAGATGGAAAATTTGGATGGAAACTTGGTAATGTTTTTCTAACCTAATGATATTTGACAGAAAATAAATGCCTACAGAAAGGAAAAGCAAAGGGATACAATCTTGACTGATGCAGGATTTAAATCATAGATGGGAACTTAACTTCAAAAATACATAACAAATTATTATTAAAACAATAGCAACTGAAAACTTCCTTATTTAGCCACTTTACTTAGTAGATACTCTAAACAGCCCTCGATATT
>PVKM010037138.1:0-14551 GCA_004027735.1 Carollia perspicillata | reverse complement strand
GAGAATGTTGAACATGTACAGGCTGCAATCCATTAAGATAGGCGACTGACTGTGTGAGAACTAGAAGCTGATCTGGAGATTCCTAGAACTACTATGTCTGAGATTTTGACACAGGATCTTGGCATGAAACGTGTTGTGGTAAAATTCATTTTGCAGCTTCTGCTACCAGAGCAGAAGGAACATCATGTGCAGCTGCTGATGACTTGATGCAAACCACTACCAACAAACCGGATTCGGTGCTCTGTAACTTCTAGCTATTCCCCCAACTTAAATCACCTTTGAAGGGAAAAGATTTCAGGCTGCCAGTAAGATTGAGGAAAATACAACAGGGCAGCTGATGGCTATTGGGAGAATTGTGTGATGTCCTGAGGTGCCTACTTTGAAGGGGACTGAGGCATCATTGTCCTATGTGCAATGTTTCTTGTAACTTATATCCCCTTCAGTAAAAGTCTCTACTTTTCATAGTACATGGATGGATACTTTCTGGACAGATTCTCTCTCTCTCTCTCTCTCTCTCTCTCTCTCTCTCTATATATATATATATATATATATATATATATATATATATATATATATATCTCCTATTGGTTCTCTTTCTCTGGAGAACCCTGATTAGTACAGTTAGAAATAGGGTCTGAGGATGCAAACATACGGGTGTCCAGGGGGCTGCATGTGGATTACATTAAAAAGCTGTATTTTGGTCCTTTAAAGGCATTCCATCAAAATGGGTGGTGATGGCTGTACAAAGCTTCAAGCTGAGATACAGGAGTTGGAGTGGGAAGAGGTGGAGAAAGCAATAGTCAACCTGAAATCATTTTCTATGAACGGAAACGGGAGGTGGGGGGTCCTCAGGAGTGGGAACTCAGAAAGCCTACTGTACCAGCCGGAGAGCACTGCTGAGTCCTCCACTCCACCTCCTGTAGGGGTCAGACCGGAGAACAGCCACGAAGAGTACCTAGACACTGTAGAAGGAGGTGGATCCACACAAAACCACCTCGCCTTTCCCATTTGGGGCTTGCAAGCTTGATTCAGGCCTGAGGACGGAGGGACGGTTTGGGGGCATGACAGAAACTTTGGATTAAATGAAAGCATAACATTTCAATATTAGATGATACTGGGTTTTTAGGTGCACAAACATGACCAGAGAAGCTAGGATCTCTGCCTAAGATTACATCCAATGATGGAGAAGAATAAGTTGACCAGGGAGGTTTGAAAGAGCAGTGGAGAAAAAGAGGGAAGTTGCTTTCTTTGCCCCTGACTGACTCAAGCTCATTCAATGCACCAGTTACAGGCGGTTAGTCAAAAAAAAAAAAAAAAAAAAATGCTGGGCGTGCTAATTTGTAAAACTTCTTTATGACTACCATTACGATTTTCTTCCTAATGGTGGTGAGCTGAGAGTTGCCTTGAGATTTAAGCCCCGGGGTGGGGGCTCACTCTTTCCCCTTCTTCCCTCTTGAGACTGGAAAAGGTCAGTGAACTCACTTCCGGAATCAGTTGGATGACTCAGCATTTCCCATCTCCAAAATATGGCCTTAAAATCCTTTAAGCAGAGTGTGAATGTGGTAGTGTTGTATGTATCATTGTAATCATATATGCATCAAAATGACACCAAGACTTAATGAGCCAACAAAGGCTGTGATTCATTCGGGGTGGTAGGAGTCTGCTGAGGAGGAGGGGGTGGTTCTCGGCGGGAATCTGAAGGCTTTTTTTCATGGCGCGGTACCTCCTCCTGAGCTGCAGATGATGAAGGTTGTAGGGCTCAGGCTTTCAAACACTGCCCCTATTTCCAGGAAACGACCTTGTCCTTAAGTATTCATAACAATCTTTTAATGTTCAGCGACTCACTGCTTTCTGCCAGTCAGCAAAATTCTCTGTTCAAATGTTGTCAGATCATCAGCCCGCAATGTATACACCGCCTACCCATTAACTCTGTTCTTCAACATGAACTTTCTTCTAGTGCCTGTTTGTTTGCCTGGGAGATGGGGGAACAGGGAGCTGTTCTGATGATTTATAGCATTTGCTTGATCTCCAAGATTTGCTTTGTTTAAATATAGAATCTAGTATTCACACAGCACTTGAAAAGTTCTGGAAATAAATGAATACTTTTTTTGAAATTGAACTTGGTTTCTTCTTGCTTGCCTGAAAAGGGAGAATCAGAAAGCATCAAAATGGAAGGCACCTGCCATGCTACCCTTGATTTAAACACTCAAATGGAAGATCAGATATCCTGGATTAATAATCCAGTTTTGGTTTTCCGAAGAAGCCTCAGTGTTCTCTGGACCTAACAAATGGGCAGATTTTAGGACCACCAGTGTCATCCTGAGTCTTCCACGGGATGTGCTACTTCCAGATTTCTGCACCTTAAATATCTGTGCTTTAAAGGCTTCTTTCTTCTGCTTCCATTCTTACTTTCCAGGTCTCAGGGAAATTTCCCTCTTATAGCTTCTCATGTGCTGATAAAATGCAATAGCGTCTCTGGTTCCAGGTTCTTGCTTGCTTTCTCCTTTCCCCCCCTCTAAAATGGAAACATGAGAAGCCGAGTCCTATCAGTCGGGATTGAGAACCTCACGAAGAGCTCAGTGGGCAACTTTCCTCTGCACGTGAGAAGCGGAAAGCCTGGCTAGAGTGTGTGACCTCACCTCTCTGGGCCACACCTTGTACCGCAACACCACTGGACCCGCTGCAGTTCCAGCCCGGGAATTAGAAGACACCTTCCATCCCGTCTGCTTTCACTTCAGCTTGGACGGCCGATAACCTCGTTTAGCCTAATAGGCAACAATAAAGCTGTTGATGGCTTAAGAGGTAGGCAGAGAGAAAAATGAAAAACCAGAAAGTAACAGAATTAAGTGACAGCGAGGGGAAGAGGAGCAGATCAAGAGGAAGAGAAGACAGAGAAGGAAGAGAGAAACAGAATGGGAGAGGAGTCCATGTGGAAGACTGGCGTATCAGGAGTATCGTGCAAGCCAGAGGTGACCCATGACCTCACGTCAACTAAAAAAAGCATCAAAATTGTACAAGCCATTTGTACTTTCTTGTATTGTGGAAATCACGAGAACATCTCCTTTTCCTTGGTGTACTTGATATTTTGGGCTTCGGTCATTTTATTTTTGAGAGGGGAGATGATTCATACCCTGGTTTCTGAAGAGAATCACAGATTCTCTTCAAAATAGGATAAAGTAAATAAAGCATTTAGCCTAATGCCTGGCATAGTGTAAGTGCTCCACGAAATGTTAGATTTCCTTCTCTTTGAAATAAGAGTTTTCTCATGAAAGAAAATGAACACGAGAAACAAAACAAAACAAAAATACCCCAACAGGATGAAGTCGAGAAATAATTACATAACCCCCTCCACAGTTTCTTTTCCCCAGGCTGTCGGCTCTTAACAATGCAGCTGATATTAGCTGAGCTTTCCCTCTTCTGTTTCCTCTGTTGGAAGATGGGGCATTGAACTTGCTTTGCGGGGAGGGGAAGGTTGTTTTTACAGAACAATTCTGCGCTCTGCTAGGGAGAGTGGCCTTTACTCCACCGGCTGAAGAACCAGCAGATCATTGAAGCTGGGGAGGGGTGCGGCAGGCTTTCCATTTCACTACATCCGTCTGGTGTAGGAGTGAAGGGAAGAAGAGTGAGCCCGTAAGTTGGAAATCGTTCATTTATTCAGCCGATACGCAGAGTGCCTCTTTTCTCTTCGGGGTCGGGGAGACAAGACCTCTTAAAGAGGACCGCACAGCAGGGGAGGCAGACCCACCAATAAGTATATAAACACATATTCTGATAAATGCTAGGAAGGAAAAAGATGAGCCCTCTGCACGAAAGGAGGTGGTCCTCTGAGGAAGCAGTGTTTGAGGATAAAGGAGTCGGAAAGGCGCGGGGCACTGCAGAGAAGGCCTTATTGAGGAAAGAGGGGCTTGACTGCACTGAGGGAAGGATGAGGTGGGGGGAGGAGTTGTAGAGAGAGGAAAAACAGGGGTTGATTTAGGAAGCGAGAGCCCTCGGGGCACGGGAGGGGATGGACTTCAGTGCTGGAGTGGAAGAATTAGCCTTGGGCGGGAGGAAGGTTACCACTAGCTCTGGGATATGGTGAAGGGAGAGGAGAGAAGCAGGTATTGGTAAGTTTATAGATGAAGGATAGGATTGGGCTGAGCTCATTCTCTGTGCAGTAAGTGGTTTCTGTGTATCCAGGAGGACTTGTAGAATAGAGGCCTGGGGGAAAGTGGTCAATGGGTTGGAGGTGCTTCCTTGGAAAACCTGAGGGAGTCATGGCTGGTGGGTCCAGCTCTGTTCCAAAGGCTCCCGTGATTTCTCCAAGGATGCCCTACAGTGCTCCTTTCTCTCTTTATTTTCTTTCTCCCTTTAATTATCACATTTTCCAAGGGACTCAGCAATGACAGACAGCGTCCATGAGGACAAACATTAAGAGAATTCTTCCATTACAGCTGTGCCTCCCAAACGAAAGAAAAATACTTTCACGCAGGTCTGATTTCATCCAACCCTTAGACGAGGCCCAATAATGAGACTGGCAAAAAGGAGGAGCAGACAATATTGAGTGTGGGTGTCAGTGAGGGCAAAAAGAAACTCTCATGCACTGCGGAGGGAGTGCAAACTGGTACTACTGCTATGAAGACTAAATTTGCAATATCTTGTAAAGTTTAAACTGGCATAAACTGAATAAACCCTAACGGTTACATATAGACCTAGGAGATCGTTTTTCAAGCTGTGGATGGAGCCCCAAGATGAGGTCCAGAAATCGATTTAGTGGTATTCAGCTAGTGATGTAAAAGACCATAGGTTTAAAACAGGTAACATCAGGCCGTTATTCATAGAAAAGATAGTACTGTTTCTCTTGAAACTTTGGTTTTATTTGCACATATATAACTGGACACAATGACACATAGTCTGGTCACTGAGAAGTTTCTCACTGTGGCATGGGGTCAAAATCTGTGGAAACAGTACTCTAGGGAAACTCTTGCATACATGCACAAGGAAACAGGAAAGGACTGTTTCTTGCAGTATTGAGTATAATAGTGATTTATAACTTAGGAAATGCTCTCCATCCATAGATGAATTGAAAGTGGTCTGTAATGTTAAACTAGGTCTCAATTATATCAGCATACACAAATCTCAGAAACAACATGGAGTGAAAATAACAAGTTGAAGAATATGTAAGATACCATCTGTGAAAATTTAAAATCTCACAAAAAATGCCAGACATTGTTTTCACTATATTTAAATGTATATAAAAGAATAACAAAGACTGGAAAGATATGCTATACAATCTGATGATAGTTGCTTCTGGATAGCAGGAAAGGGGCATGAACAAAGATTTTATTTCTATTTTTTTAATTAAAAATGTTCTTGAGAAAAATATGATAAGGTAATCATTGCCAATTTAGGACAATGAGCAAAGCACTCTTTGCTATATTTTCCTTTGTACTTATTGTGGTTTTAAAGATATGTTCATATATTTTCTTTGTATTTCTCCCCTTGAGAGATGGAGCTTAACTTCCCTCTGCTTAAGTATGGGCTAGACTTGGTGATTTTTGGCAGCTTGCTTCTAGCCAACAGAACATGGCAGAAGTGATAGAATGTTACCTCTGAGATTGGGAGACTTGCTAAGAAGAAGCCTTCAGCTTCTATCTTGGGATGTCTCTCTCTTTTTCCCTTTCTCTTTCTCTTTTTTCTTTCTTTTTCTCTTTCTGTCTCTCTCATTTCTCACTCCAGGGGACCAGCTGCCAAGTTACATAAACAGCATTATGGAGATGCCCACGTGTCGAGGAAGTGAAATTTAGGGCCAACAGCCATGTGACTGAGCTCAGAAGCAGAATCTCGTGGCCTCTCCTGATGTCTGCAGCCCTAGCCAGCAATCTGACCAAAATTCAAGAGAGTCCCTGACTTACAGCCACACAGCTAAGCCACTCTCAGACTTCTGACCCACAGAGATTTGAGATATAATAAATGTTTACTGTTTAAAACTAAGTTCTGGGATAATTTGTTACTGGGCAGTAGATAAGTAATATAAATTCTTCTTTGTATTTCATTTTTTTCTCAAAAAAAGGAAAAAGCATCTCTAAATAAATGTATGTCAATAAACATTTAGAATAAAACAAAGTGAGAACTATTAGCAATTTCCAACAAATAGCAACATAAAGCAAAACGCTCAAGAGCTGAGGATATTAGAGAGCACAGAGGGAAAACTGAGAGCAGGAGTTCTGGAGCCAGACGCCCGAGGCCCAAAGCCCTCAGTAGCTTTGTGATCTTGGGCAAGTTCCCTAATCTCTCTGTCCCTCAGTTTCCTCATCTGTAAAATGGGAATGATAATAGTAGTACCTGCCTCATGGTTTTGCTGTGGAGATTCAATGAATCAATACACGTAAGGCAACTAGAAAAGTTAGCACTTTATCCATGTAACTGTTTATAATGTTTATTATTGTTTGAAGGAAAGGGACCTTAGAGGTAATCTAATCCAATCCCTTCATTTTGCACATGAGTAAAATAGTGGTTCTTGGTTCATGGCTCAGAGCTATTTCTTCCTTGAAATGCCATTTCCATGAGAATTTTCTTTTTCTTCCCTTTACATCAGTTACAGCTACTGACTGTTCCAATGTGCAAGGATCTTTGCCGGGCATCTTCACATAAAGTACTTCATATCACCTTTAAAATATCGTAGGGATTTTTGTTATCTCCATTTTGCAAAAACAAAATGAAACAAAAACCTCTGAGAGCTTATCACTTTCTCACAGACCAGTAGGTAGTGAAGCCAAAGTTGAAGCTCAGGTCTTTTTATAACAAATTAATAGCGCTTTCTCCACCAGTTAAAGGTATTTTGTATTTGACTGGCTTTATTATAAAGGTCTCATAGACTTCTGGAAGTTATTATGGGTGACTTTAATGCTTTTCTGGGGATGATCATGTCCAAGATCTTAAATTCATCTTTCCATAGAACAAGACCTATTTCCATAGAATGCAGTGATTGGTCTATTTGATTTCCATGATATTCTTCTACTTGGTTCCCTATTCTACTTTTAAAAGAGGAACATGTTGGCCAACTCCTAAAAATAGGCAGGTCATCTAATGAAATTCAGCAGATTATAAAGAGGCTCAGGAAACACCCCTATTCTACTAAAACTAAACTGAAACCTAATATTAATCAACCATGATTCTTTAGTTTTACCACATGATTTTCACAACAATTCTAGGAAACATTCGGAAAACATCGCTTCCCTTTACAGATTAAATAGAATCTCAGGGAATTGAAACGACGGGCTCTGAGTAACACAGAGCAGAAGCAGCAGAGTCGAGGCTGGAACTCAGGCCTTCCTGACTGAGCGTCCTCCGTAGAACTTTACTGTGACCTTTGCCAGGAATTCCACATCTGGTGTGTAGCCCACAGAAATACTCCCAAAGGGTGTCAGAATGTATCAATGTATCCAGGGATATTCATTGTAGCAGTATTTATAATAGTGAGACATTGCAGACTACATAAATATTCAGCCATAGAAGGTTATTTTTAAAAATTATACCATTTTCATACTACTGGAGGGGAACTAAACAGTCCTTTGAAACAATGAGGCACACCCAACCATGCACAGTGACATGAAGAATACACAGAAAGTTTATTTTTTAAAAAAAGGCTGCCAAACAACATATGATTCCAATTTTAATAAGGGGAAAAAACCTTACATTAACACATCTGTGCATACTAAAAGATCTGAGAAACGCAGAACAAACTTAATAAAGATAGTCCTTGGGGAAAGATAGTTGAGAAGAGGGGAGAAAAAAAGCACATGTCTCCCAACTTACACTGTTTACACTTTTATCATTGTTATATGTTACTTTATACTTCAGTGTTTCAGGTTGAATTATTAACAATTTTTTTAAAAAGTTATTCAGTCTCTGAAATGTTTCTTGAATTCTTATGTGCGTGTTCAGCACTCTGCCAGGGGTTACAGAACTCACAAGGAAGTTCTCTTGAAGAAGTTAGCAACTGGTTGGAGAAAAAAGAAGAACTTGGAAAATCATACAAGACAGTGATACTTCTCCATGGTGGAAATGACCAAGCAGTGTTCCAGTCAGTTACCTTTAAGGAAGAGTCACACAGATTTCTTTCTCTGTTGGAGGTTTTGTACAAGGGAAGTTGCCTCGGGTCCCAAATCTCCCTACTTTGAGACCTAGTGCAACTTTGAGCATTACTAAAAATCTTACATTGCTCAGTATCACTTGGACTAATTATACTGAAGTAATCTGTCCTTTATTTATCTATCATTTATAGGTCTCAAAGAGAGAATCTGATTGGCTTGCAGTATATTCAGGCAATGTAATTCCACATGGTGGTGAAAATGAATTATGTATAGCTCACTAATTTGTGAATAATAGATACCATGCTGGAGCTATGGCAGCCATCTTGACATCATAAGGGGAAGTCTTTAGATCAGGAAATTACTAAAACAATACTAGCAGCTGCCTGTCAAATTTCAATTACTTTAAGTTATTGATAGTCAGGTTTTCTTGTTATTTTTATAGTAAGCATTCCTAATACATAATAGTTAATTTAGAAATCTTAGAAGATTATTAAGGTTGATAAATCAGAGGGGACTTCTCTGTTTTTATCATTGAATATTTTTACAGTAAGAATATGGTCATGTGTTATTTGGGTAATTTAAATTTTAAAAAGTGTAGGTGCAAGAAAGCCAAGAAATAAAATGATAAACAATGGATCACATGGGCCAGCTTCTTAATCTTTCTCAGCCAAAGTTTCATAATATGTACTTAACTTGTCTTACACCAAATTTCCCCCAACAACCCACCCTTTCTTTTTTTCTTTTTTTTTTTTAGGATAAAGGTCAAACTTCTTTATGTGACCCATAATGCTCTGCTTTCTCTGATTCTTAGCTCTATTTCACAAACCATTCTTTTTCTTGCTAACAAAGCTCCTGTTATACTGGCCTTATTTTAGTTACACAACTGTTCCAGGTTCCCAGCTTTGGGGCCTTCAATATGCTGTTTCCTTTTCCTGAAATGCTCTCTTTTTTTCCTTCTGCTTTCTGGATGTGACTCACATCTCCAGCTACCACTCCACTCTTTCCTCATCTTCGCTGTGCTCTCAGCACTCCTCCTCTTTCCCCCCGTTCTCCCCCCTTCTCACACAAGGTCAGAAGGTCTTTTAGCAAATAATGTACCCAAGTTGTACTATGGAAGGAAAGCAATGTTTGCAGAAAATAAAGTCTTGTTTCTAAAATGTATTTGTTTCATAGGTCCTTCACTCTAAAGGCTCTGAAAGGTATGAGTCAATTAATCGAAGGATTGGGATGTCTCACAATCACCCTCCTAGGATAGGATTGTGCTGGGGACAGGAGTCTCTATGGACTTGACCACATAAGGCACTGACTGGATGATGAGGATCCTGGGGATAGGGCAGAGGGAAAGAAAAGGAAAGACAGAAGGAAATGGAGCAAAAAAAAAAGACCCTGCCACCCATTTGTTGCTGTCTCTGTATGGCGATAATCTCACGGGAAAAGTACAGAGATGTTTTGCCCCATCCTTAGGGCACTGCTCATGATTGGTTATTTGGAGGACTATTGATATATGAAGCTTTAACTTACTTTCACTGCTGTATTGTATTACATTTATAAATAAACTATAATTTAATCATTCAGTTGCCCATCCACAGATATTCGAGTTATCTGGGTTTTTTTTTGCTATATGAAATCATATTGGTATTAACATAACTGTACATGTGTCTTGGGAAAGAATTTCCTTAGAGCATGTACTTAAGAGTGGAATGGCTGGATCTATTCAATTTTATTTGAAGTTTAACCATTCTTAACACATACTAAGAATTTAATTTTCACACTGAAGAGGTAGTTGCTATTGAAATATCCCGTGCAGGTAAGGAAGCCGAGATGCAGAGATGTCGAGTAACTTGGCCAACGATCTCACATGACTGGAGAGATGCAGTTAATATAGAGACAAAATACATAGGCGAATAGACTTTTTGTAATAGAAGGATGCCAAGACTTTGGAGTTATTCTTCTTTTCTTATTTCATTTTAATTACATTTCTATTTTCTGTAAACCAGAAGCCTCACTGCAATGCCTTATTCTTAGATATCTGGCAGCTTGGACATTTACCCAGATGACTGGAATTTCAGTGATTTTTTTTTTTCAAAGTACTTACTTGTAGGTGGCAGTGTTACTTTCAAACCCTACTTTGCATTTTTTTTCTGGGGAAGATTAGAAAAAGCCATCTGGTTAACATTACCCCGAAAACTTCTTTTCTGAGTAGAACTTCCTAAGAAGAAATTTTTTAAAGAAGAAAGTGTGGTATAAAGCTGGACAGAATACAAATAGAAAAATTTAGAAACTAAAGCATTGGTTTCTGATACTTAAAAGAATTACCGTTCTGTACAATAAGTTCACTTTTTTCCCAGACCATTTCTTCACTTTTCCTTTGGGGGGAAGATTCTTTTGAATGAAACCCTTGTTTTTGAAAACAGTTTCCCAGCCCATTTTGAGGTTTCATCTTGTTTATGTACTGCTCGCTTGGTTTTGAACTTTGGGCTCCTTCTCTAATAGCTGTCTCTTGTATTCAGGTAGTCATTGCTACCACCCTCCACCTCCAAAATAGTGACATTCAAGTTGTAACTATTGCCTAGAAAAGAATCTGGAAAATAATGGGCGCTCAATGAATATTTGTTGATTGACTGAATGGCTGATTAAATACATGAATGAAAAAATGAATTAGTGAGTGAAAACCTTCCCAGAAAGGAAAAAAAATCAAGGAGTGTAAATGTGAAACAAATTCTTACAGATGAACTTTGTAAAGAAGTGTTTGTGATACTGATTTTATTCTTTTACATTTCTCTAGAATTTGTTAACCTTTTCAAAACTTTGAAAAGCCTGCATAGCTATACAATATCAGAACTCAGCTTAGAAAAATCAAATATTATTTCAAAAGTGACTATTAGGTCAATGAAAAAAATTAGTTTTTTATGTGGGGGAGGTCTAATTGACTCAATTGCAGTTATTCTTCTAGCTATTTGGAATCTACCACTAAGAAAGATTTTTTTTATATTCGTAGAACTTACCTTTTACTTTGAATCTTTTAGACTATCATCTTACATTGTACATTTTCTAGTCTTCAAAGTATAAAAGTTAAAGGCCATGATCTTAGTCTGGCCCATATTGAATTATACCTGTTAAACAAACATTCATGACGACAAAAATTGAAATATCAGATGGCACCTATTTTAATTCTTATTTTTGTCTTCATAAAAGTAATCTTTTAAAAAGCAACTTCCAGATTCACAGACTTTATTTATATTGTATCCTATAAATTTAATTTTTAAATTTATTTCTTAATAAATTTCTGTAGTTTTCAAAATTTCTCCAATAAGCTTTCATTATTTTTATAATCATAGAAAGCAATAAATTCTATGAGGCTCCACCCCACCAAATCTGTCATTTATCAGTCTGAGCAAATTCCTACTAAAGTTTATATTTTATTATAGTAATTTTTGAGAGCATGAGAAACTTTGGCAGTTATTTCAACTTGAAATTTCCAAGGGCTCCATCCAGGTGAATAACTAGAGCACCACATTCACAGTGTATTGACGCAGAATGTGTAGCTGCCTTTGTCGATTGTGCTGTCCATCCTCAGACCATATCTAAGTTGAAATTACATGTTCACCTACTTGAAGCGATTTCATACATACTAACTTATTTCCTTTTGTATCTTTAATACACCATTGTCTTCTTACATGTAAAATGGAGAGCAGGGATAATCGCCACACTTTGTTTTAGTGATACTACTCCATAATCATCCGCTGAGATTGTTCTACAATAAGCTCCTTAGAGATAGAGTTATAGGGTAGTGTATTTGCGTTCCCAGGACCACGGTTTATCTTGGTAGCCAGTCTATGTTCTCAAACTGCCTACAGAAGAATGAGACTGTACCCATGACATGGGAAGGATCACACCGGAGAGTGAGAACTTGACAAGTTTAAAGAGTTTTAATACTATAATAATCATTTAACTCTATCTTATGCCTCTGGTGCCAGTCACTCCCTCCTAATCAGAAAAACATTTTTGTACCTTCTCATGGTGTAACTTAAAGAAGAGGAACTTCCTAGAATCTCTTTCAGACTTCTGTTGGTCTAACTATAGACCCCGCCTTACAACATAGACCCCATTAATGACACATTTTCTAGGTGTCTCATGTCTTCGAAACATCCCTAGTGTGATTTGGGATGTTTCTAGCCTGTTTTTGGAAGAGGCAGTGACCTTTGGATGAATTATGGAGTAAAAATAATTACATGAAAGGTATTTTCTTTTCAAAGCTTATTTTCAATTTCTCTGAAGGGAGCCAGTATAACTTGGTAGTTAAGCAATTAGAAACAACAGGCTTGGAAACAAGCAAGTCTGAGTTTGTATCCTAGATGTGCTTTGCACCTACTTGCTGACCTTGGACAAGCTCCTCTACAGCTCTGATTCTCGGTTTTGTCATTTGTAAAACAGGAATAATAATGAAACTCCTTTTAGTAAACTTGTTCATGAGGAATAGTTATATGCCATAAATAAAGCACTTTTCGTTCCATTTAGTCAAGCAATATTTATTGAGTGATACCCATGTGGCCAGGCACTGCACTAATCTCCTGTCTAACTCAGGACTGTCCTTTTTCTTCTCTCAAATTTTCATCTAACTTTGACTTCTTTAGGTCTCAGCTTAAATGGCACTTTCTCAGGGAAAGCTGCTGTGTTAGTTCACGTCCTCCAAGAAGTGAATGCTAAGATATGGTTAAATAATCAAGAGATTTATTGGAAGAGAGTCCCATGGAAGACAAAGGGCGAGGGAATAAGAGTAGTAAGGAAGAGTCTCAGGCTCCAATGGAAGTCTGAAGGAGAGGAAGAAGGAAGGAGAATCGGGTAGAAAAAGACTGCAGCACTATGCTAAGGAAGTTTTGTCTAGGCCAATGAGGAGTTCCAAAGTTAAATTTGCCCCTTAGAGGAGTCCTGTGCTTTGCAGGAATGGGCTGACACTAGCTTACTCTGTATTCAGTCATTGGCCATTTGCAGCTCAGAAGCAGCTTGGCTTCAGCTCCAAATGTGGTAGTCGATCTGGAGAGGAAGCAGCGGGGGTTTCAGTCAACTGTGCTCCCCATACAGGAGATTTGAGCGGCACGGGTCTATAGCCATCACGTCCTCCGTAATACGTTGGATCCCCGGGATAGTTGCTCTTACAGAAACTCATATTTACCTTTATCTGTAATCACCATGTTTAAAAATTGACTTTAGAGAGGTAGAGAGAGAGAGACAGAGAGAGACAGAGAGACAGAAAGACACCTGTTTGTTGTTTCACTTATTTATGCACTCATTGGTTGATTCCTGTATGTAGCCTGACCCCGGGATCGAGCCCGCAACCTTGGGGTATCAGGATGCCGCTCTAACCAACTGAGCTACCCAGCCAGCACTCAGTTGTCACCACTAAAATTAAATTTTTGCTTCTAAATTTGTAAAGGTGATTCTCTCTGAAATGTAAGTTACACGAAGGTGGGGACTTGGTCAGTCTCGTTTGCCACTGCATCCCCAAGATAGAGGGCTGCACCAGATGAGATGGCACACAACAGGTACAAAGTACAGTCATTGTATTTTTTTAG
Organism: Carollia perspicillata; assembly: GCA_004027735.1. NCBI lineage: Eukaryota > Metazoa > Chordata > Mammalia > Chiroptera > Phyllostomidae > Carollia > Carollia perspicillata. The sequence continues at coordinate 903 of PVKM010037138.1, read as the reverse complement.
ACACGCTCTGTCTTCCATTCCACACATGACCACCTCCAAACGTACCACTGCAGTCCTATACTGCAATATAAATTTCATATTTCAGCTTGGTGTTTTCTCCAGAGCATCTTTATATTATTTTATTTGTCTTAGGGAGAGGTTGCATCTTTATTTTTAATATGTATCAAAACTTAAACAAAAGTGGTGAACCCCTGAAGATGGTTTCTGAATGTACTGGTGTACATCTATGCCTGAAGAAAGGAGTGCTCCCACCATCTCACCACCTCGTTGTAAATTCCTTCCAGTTTCTTCAGTAGGTAGATTCTGAAAACTGTCTCTTCTGTGCCAAGAGGGCTGTGTGGACAGGTGATTATCAGCTTTTCTCTGAATGATTTGTCTTCCTGCCCCATGTCCCTTCCAGAAGGCAAAAATTTGATCAGCGATAGCAGAAAGTGTTAGAGAGGAGTATTGAGATGTTAAGTTAATAAAGCAAGAATGAAGGAACCTAGAATTTCTAGATGATTTCACATCACAGAAGAACCTCAGAACCAATCACATGCCAAATATAAAAGTAATAATCACTAGAACAACTTTATCAAAAGCCCCCAAGTCCCTTACTGCTGCCTTTCTTCCCTGACTCTGCCCCAAAGCTGGAGTTTGAGTGCAGGAAGGGCCTAGAGTATGCTAGAAGAGGGGGTGGAGTGCTGGACTCAGGCCCTCTAGGTTTGAAGCTTGGTTTTGAAATCGTGGGCCACTGAGCAAGTTGCTTGACTTCACTGAGACGCAGTTTTCTCATCTGTGCAATGAGGATAACAAAAGCAGCAACCTTAGAGAAAGTTATCCAGATTACAAGAAATCATGCCCTGGCTGGTGTAGCTCAGTGGATTGAGCATGGGCCTGCAAACCAAAGGATTGCGGTTCGAT
>PVKM010037137.1:0-14557 GCA_004027735.1 Carollia perspicillata | reverse complement strand
CCATCCATCCACCCACCCACCCATCCACCCATTCATTCACTTCGTGAGCTGCTTTTTTAAAGGAGTTTTGGGGGACTCAGTCCTGGGTTAGTCACTGTGAAGGACACCCATTGAAACACCTATGTTTTTTGAGAGTTGGCAATATACCAGGGGACACTGGCAATATCTGAAGACATTTTTGGTTGTCACAACTTGGGGTGCTGCTGGCATCTAGCGGGTCAAGGCCAGGATGCCCAGACAGCCCCCACAGGAAAGAACAGTCCAGCCCATAAGGGGTGACCTTGTGTAACAAACAGTATGATGTACTGATACCACTGAACTGCCGTTCACAGGTAGTCACGGTAGGAGAGTTTGTGTTGTGTGCATTTACCACAATTAAGAAAAAAGAATTATCTGGCTCAAAACGTGCACAGAGCTGAGGCTGAGAAACCAGCCCTAGGCTCTTACTTGTGTCATCTCATTGAATTCTCACCACCCCATGCAATTTAAGCCCATTTTCTAGAAGGGGAAACCAAGGCTCAGTTGGTCACAAGTTAGTAAAGGTTGTGGCTGACATTTGCCCAGGGCTTCGTGACTCTTGATCACTCTGAGTGACTTCCTTAGGCAGCCGATGGCTGTCACTCCACAAGGTGTCCCAGGCAGGCTGTATGGAGGGCCGCTAGGCTGTCGGGGGCTAGGCTGTGGGGGGCTCAGACGGGAGAATGGGGGGTGGCGGGGGAAGGGCCTGGCTTCCTGCTGGGGAGCTGACACTTCCTGTTGAGGACTGACACTTTTGTCTCCCAGGGCGGGGGCTGTCGGTTCCTGCGCTACAACTGCTCCATCCGGGCGCCGCGGAAGGGCTGGGCCCTCATGCACCCCGGGAGACTCACGCACTACCACGAGGGGCTCCCCACCACCAAGGGCACCCGCTACATCTCCGTGTCCTTCGTCGACCCCTAATTGGCCAGGTCCAGCCACCTCGGGCCTTTTCCTCTCTGCCAACAACCGCTGCCCAGCAAACAGCCTCTGGGGCCTTGGGTCCCAGGGAACCTGGTCCAGCCTCCAGGTTCTTGACCTCCTGTTGCTTCCGGAGCCATCGTTGGAGAGACTGGGCCGCAGGCCAGGGGCAAGGACATCTCCTTGGCCGGGGCTTGCCTGGGTCTCTGGACCCAGCCCCGGGAGAGGCTGCTGGTTCACTGTCTCTGTGGTGTGCCAGCTCACTGTCTTCCTGAAAATCCTTTTCCACTTGTCTTCCCGAAATACCCGGTCCCCCTGCCTCTGGTTCTTCCATCCATGACACTTGAGCAGAATGGACTTACGCAGCTGCCCAGAGAGACTCTAGGGGCACGGAGCCACACCCCAGAGCTTCTCCCAGGCTTCAGGAGAGACACAGAGACCAGGATCAGGTTCAAGTCCCCACCCTCACCGTGGGACAGCTGAAGCCCCTTCTTTCCCGGCTCCTGCCATCGAGGAAAACGTTGTCTCCTGGGGAGGGCGACTCAGCCAGCCTCCAGAAGACAGGAGAGGCGTGGATGTCATAGCCCCGTCCCCTCCTTGATCCTTGCTGAGGGGAACGAGGGTGATATGTCCACACACTGACTGCGTCACCCCGTCCCGGATGTCTCTGGAGAGCAGGACAGATGGAAACGGGAGAGTTTGTATTAAAAGTCATTCAAACCATGGAGTGGGAGATGCTTGGGTGGGTAAGTGTACGTGTGTCAGGGTGAGTGTCTGCAGGGAGAGGGCTCAAGATCCCAAGGTTGGCGAGGAAGGCTGTTAGGAGACTCGGGGTCTGCGTTTCGCAAACCGGGCATGTGATCTTGGGGTCATTTGTGTGTTCCGTAAACCCTGATGTGTGAGCCAGGCCCTGGCTGCCTGGAGCATGCTTCTTCATCTGTCAGCCTCTGTGTCAGGGGTCACCTCCCCTCTGTAGCCTTCGCCGACTACCCTTCCTGCAAACATGAACATCGGAGAAGAGAGAACTTCCAAACTCCTGGCAGCCCCTCCGTGCCCTGGACAGACTCTTCTCGTTGCACTAACCGACTCAGCATTTATTATAACAAAAGCCAGCCTCGATCCACCCCTGCTGTGGGCCAGCCATTCTGTCTGTCAGGCACTCAGCACGCAGTGCTCTGTGGGTAGAGATGTCATTTCCTTTTTATAGATGAGGAAATGTAGGCTCAGACAGGCCAAGAAATTGGCCTGAGGTCACATAGGTAAGTGGTAGGGACAGGGATTTGAATATGATTTCAGCAGCAACCTGGTCCTTGCCCCCAGGTACCTTGTAGTGAGCAGTGGCAGAAAGAACCAAATGCAGTCCACCCTGGACCTGTGTGCCACGGGGCTGTCCGAACTGCTCTGGGGAACAGGACGAACTGACCAGTGGCTCATGTTAACACAATGCTTCTCAACTAAGGGCGATTCCGCCTCCCCCAAGGGACATTTGGCAATATCTGGAGGCATTTTTGGTTGTCACAGCTGGGCACTAGTGAGTAGAGGCCAGGGGTGCTTCTAAACATCCTACAGTGCATGGGACAGCTCTTCTCTCCAGTAAGGAATTGCCCGGGCTGAGATCTGAGTAGGGCTGAGACAGAAACCCGAGAGCAGATGCTGTTGGAGCAGGCCTTGGACGGGGAGGAGGCTTCCATTAGGCGGGCAGACTCCTCGGGGTGGCCGGAGCCAGCCAGGCCCGAAGGGGTGGGGTCAGAGAATGCAGGCCAGCGGGCGTGGGTGGGGCAGGAGGGTCAGATTATCCAAGTCCATTTTCCCAGGCCATTTTCCGTGTCCCAGGCGGACTTGGACTTTATCTAGGAGGAGTTGGACTTCACTGTTTAATGGAGTCATTTGGGGATTTTGCAGATGCCTACTAAAGTTAAGGTTTTGTTTTTTAAGTTGGCCTGTAGTAAATTCAAACAGCACAAATCTGAGTCCCTTTCTCGTCTGTCACCAGTCTGCCCGGTTCTCCCCAAAGCAACCATTTGTTCCTAATCTGTTTCTTGGGTGTCCCTTCTGAGCTGATCTGTGTGTGTGTGTGTGTGTGTGTGTGTAGATAGATATAGATATATATGTTGGCCAGAAAGTCTGTTTAGTTTTTTCTGTAAAATAAAAGACACATTTTTCAGTTTCACCAGTAACTGTATTGGTCGGGGTATTTGAGTATGTCGTCTGTCTCCCTCTGTTGGGTTCTAGTGGGTGGAGGCCAGGGGAGCTGCTGAACATCTCCCAGTGCGTCAGACGGCCCCACAGCGGAGAATTATTTGGCCAAAATGTCAACAGTATCAAGGAACTTCGCAAACCACTTTTGACACGTTCCATCAGTCACAGCACCTTCTCCATACACTGCACAAATCTTTTTCTTGTGTTTCAGTGCGTTTTTACCTTCCTTGAAATAATAAAGCATAATGTTACCTATCTCCTTCCATCTTCAATGTTAAAATGGCTGCACAAAAATTCGCCAGTTTTGAAAAGTTTTTAAGGCTGTGATGCTGATATGACAGCTGTCTCAATACAATCTAACAAAATTGTCTCAAATGACATGAAAGACAACTAAGCACTACTAGAGCCATTGTACAGAAAAAACTAAACGCACTTTTTGGCCAACCCAATATATAAGGGGTGTGTGTCTGGGGTGTTTTAACTGTTATCTTTTTCTGATTGCAAATGCAACTCTAGCCTACCGTGCAAAAGTCTATCAAAATAGAGATAGGTAACGTCGAAGAGGAAAGTCTGCAAATGCACACCACCCCCTGCCCTGCACCCCTCCCCGATAACACCGTCAGCCCGACTGGGGCAATCTTGGCCTGGAGGGCCTCACAGCTTGAAGAGGAGAGGAGACCCGGAGTGCAGGGTGGAGGGCCAGACTAGCAGGCTGCGAGCCGATTCTGTGACTCCTGCAGCTGTCCAGGTAGGTGACAGAGCTCACAGGAGAGAATGGACAGGACCAATGTTTAGGAAGGAGGACCTCCAGGCCTCCAACTGGCTTGAGCAAGATTGCCAAAGAAGGGAAAGGAAGTGACATTCGGTGCCTGCCCTCGCAGAACTGACCATGTCCTTAGGGAGGCACACAAGGCAGCATGTGACAGGCCTGATGTGAATCACGTCCCAGAGGCCTGGCCACACCCCAAAGCAGTGCCTCACGGTCCAGAGTCTGACTCTCAGGACATGAGGCTACTGGCTCACGCAGGACAGTGGGGCAGGGCGGCATTCCTCTGACCGGCCTCACCGGGAACTGATAAGCTGGCAGATCCAGTGGGGACCGGTTTGCTTGCTGAGGTATTTGTGGCGAGACTGTCCCACGGCTACAGACCGGCGCTGTCCAGGAGAAATATGAAACTGCATCGTTTCCCTTTACACTTCATGTGATACTCCACTTCTGAAACTTCTGATCGCCAGATGTGTGGGATTTCCCCCACTCCCAGCAATTTCTCCAGTCCTCAGCAGACACCAAAGGGGTGTCCTACAAATGTGTTCAATTCGGACAGTGTCTGCCTGGAGCTAGCAATAGTTCCAACAGGCGAGGGGCTCAGTCCCACAAGACCACCCCTCCCCCTTCGAACTCTCGTCACAAACGCAGGCTGCTGCCCTATGAGGGCAAGCAGAGTTTGCCACGGAAAATAGGCCTTTTGGGATACTGATTAAGCTTTTATTTTTGCGGGGGGATTACTATTTGCATAGAGTGGGGAAGGAGGCAGGTCTGTCTCTCAGGTTATATTCTAAGAGACACAGGAAATAACTGTACTGACAAACAGTCCCTTGTGGGAATGACAAAGGATAAGACGTCTATGACTGAGTCAAGTATAAGTTTGTGGAGAACAATAGGGAAGACCTCAATGAGGAAGTGACATTTAAATTTGAGAATTAAGCCGGTTATTTTTAAGACACAAAAGGCTCAGGAAGAATCTTTGACGTTCTTCCAAAACTCCTAAACATTGACTTGTCTATTTCCACATGAATTGCCTTCCTGCACATTGAAGTCCCAAATCACAACCCCCACGCTTTTTCTCAGCTCAGGATGGCATATGAGCCTTAACTGTCCCATGTGTCCAGACAAGGCAGGAGATGGAATAGATCCTGAGACACTGCAGCCGTCAACAACCTGATTTCCGAGAATCACCTTGTGACACGTGATAATAATTATCATTGTGGGTTCCTCCCTGAGTGGGAAATCAAGGAGGATTGTGGGGAATTGTGGGAGGATTGTGAAGCTTAAGTAAACTTGTAACTGCTCAATAGAAAAAGCCATTCCCTGGCCAGAGATGGCCTGCTCCCACGTCTTGGGAAGTGTACTTTTGTTAATAAATTTCCCACTTGCTTTGCTTCACAATATCTGCGTGGTCAGTCCAATTCTTTGTTTGTGGCTGCCAAGAGCCTGGCCCTGGTTGCCATCCAAGGCACTGAGGTCTCATAGTCTCGTGGAACCCATGTATGTATATAAGTAATAAATGTGGTCATTTTCTCCTGTAAATCAGTCCTATGTTAATTTGATTATTAGTCCAGCCAGAGGAACTTAAAATGGTAGGAGGAAAAATACTATTTCCTCCCCCACACTGACCAGTTATAAGTCAGATTCCCATGATCCCCTCCTCGGGTTCTTAGGAATGACCAAATGGAAGAGATACATAGGACAAGCTACGTGGGAAGGGGCGAGGAGTTTCCCACTGGTTCCAAGTTCACCACCCTCCCCGCCCCTCCAAGTATTCACCAACCCAGAAGCTCTCTGAACCCCAAGAATTCAAGGATTTTTCAAGGATTTTTATGGTGGCTTCATTTCTGAGGCATGACTGATTAAATTATTTATTGGCCATTAGTGACCATGTCAGTGTCCAGCTCCTTTCCCCTCCCAGGAGGGTGAGGGAGTGGTGAGGTTGAAAGTTCCAACCCTCTAATCACATCACTGGTTCCCATGGTAACCAGCTCCTGTCCTTAGAGGCTTTCCAAAAGTTACTGCTTAACATCATCTCAGATGTGGTTGAGAGAGACTTGGTACAAATAACAAAAGACACCACTTTCACGTTTTTATCTGCATAGCTCCGGAGCTATTCCAGGAACTGAGGACAAAAGTAAATATTGTAACAAAAGATGCTCTTATGGTTTATAAACAAAAAATTAGAAGGATTTCAGGAGCTATGTGCCAGGAACAGTGGACAAAGACCAAATATATATATTTTTTACTATAAACTGCAATATCATAGCAAGCCATTAATGTAATTTTAGATTTTTTTAGGAGCCACATTTTTTAAAAAAATTTTTTTAGATTTTATTTATTTATCTTTAGAGGGGAAGGGAAGGAGAGAGGGAGAGAAATATCAATGTATGGTTGCTTCTCATGCGTCCCCTGCTGGAAACTGGCTTGCAACCCGGGCATGTGCCCTGACTGGGAATCGAACCACGACCCTTTAATTCGCAGGCCCGCGCTCAATCCACTGAGCTACACCAGCCAGGGTTAGGAGCCACATTTTAAACAGTAAAATGAAACAGGTGAATTTAATTTTACTTGTATTTTTTATTCAACTCAATTTATCCAAAATATTATCACTTTGTCTACGTGAGAAATGTTCAAACCTGTAGAGAGATTTTTTTGTATGTGAGCCAAACTGATGGATGACATGTGCCAGAGAGGAAGATCTCAAATGTTCTGGAGAATAACAGTTTGGCATCTTTCAGGCATTTGAAATTAAGGAAGGAATATGAGGAAGGTTTCATGAAGGTGGGAGGAAGCAATTTGGGAATGGGGTTACAGAATAGTTGAGATTACCTGCTGTCTTGAGGGGTCAGAAAGGGGGCGTTTCAAAAGTGTGTTAGCAACAGGCACAGCTTGCTTAAGGCAAAGATATGCCTCTCAGTAAAGCAGCTGTAGGCCTGGGGTGTGTCTACCCACCATGACTGGCCCAGTTAGGAATTTATGCTCAGATCACTTGGTGAGGTTATTTACCATAGAACCCCCTTTTTAGGTTTACAATTTTAACACACAATCAATTAAAATATATATATAAATAATGAGATCACTTACACACTTTTTGGGTACTTAGTCTTACAGCACATCTCTGTTCACACCTGGGGTTCCAAGGCCACGCGTAGCCAGTGGCTGCCATACTAGGGAACTTGCTGTGAGTGAGGCCATCAGGAGACCTGTTTATTGCTGCCTGGCACACAATGAGGCCCAGTGATCTGCTGTCTGTGAACTGGGGTGATCTCTCTGAGCCTCCTAGACCTGTTGTGAAGGTTAAATAAAATGAGGTATGTTAAGTACCAGCTCAGTGACTGCTGTTATTGCTCTTACTTCTCAAAGTCAATTGAAGGGCAGCAGGCCCCAACGTGCTTCCTGCCTTCCTCTCGCGAGCGCTTCTCTAAAATCGCAAAAACGAGAGCTTAGATCCCAGACCTAGCAGAGGCCTTGGGTTCACGCTCTGGGCCACCGAGGAAATAGCGGGAACTTCTAATCCACGCCCTTGTTTTCTTTGTCCTTTTGACAGTTGGAGGCCCCGCCCACCCCACCCCAGCCCGGCTCCCGGCAGAACTACAGCCCCCGTGAGGCAGCAGGAGCCCCAGCGATTACGTCATTGGCTTGGGACGCGGGACCGGTGAAGGAGCGCGCAGAGACGCCGCTCCAGGCGGGAGCGGGCGGACTTCAGACCCATAAAAAGTGATAGGATCCAACCAGCTGAGCTCGGAGTCCCACGACTCACCGGGGCCACAGCAGCAAGCCTGCGGCGCTGGTGACGCGCGCGTCCTTCCTTCTTCCGCCTCTCCTTCGACTGACGCTCGCGGATGACGTCGTTAGCATGATGGCGGCCACGAGGCCGGGAAGGTGAAGGTGAGAGGGCGAACGCCCGGGTGGTGGGCACGGACCCGGCCCAGCCTGGCTAGTCCTGGGCACCTCGGCCCGAGCCGGTGGGATGCTGTAGGCCCTGAGGTTACAGATTCAGGCACGGGGGCGGGCATCTCCATGCTCCAGCTTCGCCGCCCGGCGCTCCTTGGCCCTGAGAGGAGGGGGCGGGAATCAAGGCGGGGTCCTCTGAGGCTCCTCGTCGCCCCCGCCTATCCAGGCTTCACCGCCACATTTCAACCCCTGCCTTTTCCCCATTTCTTACCCAGTCCTTTATGTTAGCCAGCATTTACTCCACATAGGATGAGTGCCGGCGTTCATCACCGTAGCGCTCTGCGCCGACCTCTTCTACTTTGGGCATTTATTACACTCTCGCATGGGTATCTGTATACTTGTTTGACTTCAAACAGGACGGTAAGCCTCTTGAGGGCATAGACTGTTTTTATGCCAAATAACTAGCTGTTTGGATGCATGAAGCCAAAACTGCCCATTCCTCTCTCTTGTCATCCTTCATTGCCCTATTTCTTTTAATTTTTCTTCTCTCTTTCCCTCCTCCCAGAGAGGGCTCGGATTATTGTCCCTCTCACATGGTTAAAACAAGTGAGCTTTGGAGTCAAAGGGAGGTGGTATCTCCGTTCTCAGCTCATGAATGCCAAGCTTCTCCTTGCACCACAGAATTGAGAATTAAGTAAGACATTTTGCATCTGGCGCACACAGATTTCCACTAAGTTCCTCTTTTCCTCATCCCTACCCTTCTCTGACTCAAGTCCTCAGTTCCACAGCCCTCAAGCCCAGTCCTTGTGCCCGGCTGTGCTCCCTCCTCACCTCCCACCCCTCTGCCAGCACCCCTGCTTCTGGCCAGCCCATGGCTGACTGCCCTATGTCTGAGTATGTGTTTGCTGTGTATACCCAGGACTGGCCGAATACCTGCACGTTGGGTTTTTCCCGCAGGGCACTTCACAGGTCATACAATACTGCCTCACTGAGTCAGCTTCCCTCAGGGTTGCATTTTGTTTAGCATTATACCTGATGAGACGTGTTCTGCACACCTGGTTTTGTTTTGTTTTGTTTTGTTTTGCTGTCTGTTGACTTGTCCCTTTTTCTTTCCAAAGTTGGAACTGGCGCAGTTAACATACTCAGCAGCCAACCTCAACCTGAGACAGGACAGAGGAGAACGGAAATACTTCTCATCTTTTTGACCCAGCCATGTCCATGATGCCCACCTGGTGAAGGTCTCTCACCATCCAAAAAGTAAGTGGTGGCTGTGATGTCTGGAACTCTGGCCCTGGGTTGAGTGGAAAGGGACACACTCTATTATAGTCGTCCAGTAGCAAGTCTCTTGGGTGGGCTCATCTTTGCACAGAGCAGGAGTATTTCAGCCTGCATTGACAGACGGTCTTCTCTCTACTTCCATGGAGGGGCGCACTGGTTGCTGAGAGAGCCTGGTTGAAGGCAGAAGGTAGCTGAGATCTCAGGGCTCTCTGAAGAATTAGTCTTCCTTGTTTGTTCGGTTGTGCCGGCTCCGCCCTCCCCTGCTTTGCCTAGTAGAGATTGGCTCCTTCTCACAGCTCTTCTTTGAGTCAGTTCTGCCTCCTTTGCCCTGTATACTCATTTGTTTCCATTTCTCAGCTTCTCCTCTGCTCCAGTTTTGCCAGCGGACGATCCGGTGGATCCATTTTCTTTTCCCTGCTAGGAGTTGCTGTACATAAATCTGGGTAAGGAGGTGGTGTGGATCCAGGGACTGTGCTTGGGGTCCAGACACACCATGCAGTGAGTTTTGCTACTGCTCTCCCTATACCCAAGGCACCTAATACTTCTCTACTAATAGCTGATGTTGACACAAAGTTTTTGATTATCTTGGAGTGCTGATAATTTCAGTTTAGAACTAGGTTTGGTTCTGGTCTGAGGTTAGCAGTTCTTCGGGGTGGGAGTGGGAGACTGCCAGGATGAATGATCCAAAGTGCAGTCCTCAGGATTTTGAAACCTGTTACATAGAAGAAGGTTTCTTCAGATACATTTTTGAAAGGCTGCCTTAAGTACATAGTTAAAGTAGTGTCTTTGCAACAGACCTTGCTTCCCAAAGTCTTTCCTCTGCTCACGGCCTCCAGTGGAGGGGGTCTGAAGCATACATATAGTGTTGTATAGACTGATTCTACGTGGAACATTGGGCGCACTAGAGTGCTGTGGACCGCACTTTAGGAAATGCTGCTGTGAACTCTCAGAAACTGTGACTTTAAGAGGATTTTGCAGCAGTCACAGCATCTTGAAGAGTAGTGTATAGCTGGTATTAGAGCTGGACTCAGGCTCAGCTACGCCCAGGGGGCCAGCCCCACATCCAGCGGTGAGCCCTGCAGTAAAGTAGGGACTATCAGGGCTTTCCAGAGGAGGAACAGGAACCCAGCTGCCTCCCACCACTCTGGAAGGCTAGGAAGCCAGCAGGCGAAGCCTCAAGATAGCAGGGGCCCTATCTTGGCTTGTGTGCAAATATTTTGCAACTTTGGTCCACTGTATACCTATGTGTGTCTAGCTTTCTCTTTGGAAGGATTACATTCTGGAATCTGAAACCATTTGTTCAAGTCTTGACTCACTGGGCTCCAAATACTAAGAAACAGATATTTAGTTAAAAGCTGCATTTTAAGGAAAAAGTAGATTTGTGTATTCCAGGGATGGGAGGCTAAGAAGGTACTCCTCATAGTTCAAACCATGTTTCTCATAGTTGTGGGGGAGGAAAGTAGAAATGGAAATAGGTCACTGCTCTGTGTCAGACACGGGCTTTCTAGTAGCACATATATTAGGGAGACGGAGCACAGTAAAGAAACAAAACGTCTGGTAAGGTTGCGTGTCCTCCATGGAGACATCAGGGAAGGCTTCACGGTGGGGGTGACACTAGAGTTGGGTCTAAAAGGACAGTAGGAGTCAAATGGGTGAAAAGGGAAAGAAAGAGGAGTCCAGGCCGAAAGCAGCATGTGTAACACAAACAGGAATCTCAGATGGGAGTTACAGAACCAGACCCCTCTCACCCCTCCCGAGTTTGAGCAATTTGGGGCGGGGCATGCGGCTGCATGTTGGCAATGGTGAGAGCAGGTCAGCTCCTGGACAAGCTGAAGTCCCAGTCGACCTGGTAACATCGAACCACTGAACTTTCACTAGGGTGCATGCCTTTGAATCTTGCACTCACTGAACACTAACACTTGTGGTTTCGTATCCTTTGGGCTTCCAAACAATGACCAGAACTTGAAAACACTTGCTTCTGCAAGCCCCGCTGAGCTCAGGGAGCCTGCTGCCTGTAAGCAAGTCACTTCTGGGGCTGAGCGCTGCTGATCCTCACCCCTGGGCAGACCTGTTTACTCCCTCCTCGAGGCAGCAGGTGGGGAAGCTGTGGGGTGTTGTGGGGTTGCCCTTCCCTGAAGGCTGGGTGTTGTCATCGTGCCGGCGACTTTCTTGTTGCTTTATGAAACATGTAGAGCTACCTTTGAGCTTGTACTGTGTCGTCCCTAGTCCTCTCGGTCTGTGCATCACACTTTTTGTACACAGGATGAATCCAAGGCTCTGAGGTTCAGTGAATTGCTCAAGTTCAAGTAGCTCAGAGATAGACCAGGCACGATTTGCACCCAGCTGTATGTTGTTCCAGGGTCTGTCACCTATAGATCCCTTCTCCCTCCAGAGGCTTTCCTCTTTTTACATGCGTGCGTGCCCCCCCCCGCCCCCGCCATGTGTCCCCCCATTTCTCTAATGGCCTGCAGTTGCAGTGCTGGGCCCCAGTGTGCCTGGTTTCAGCATACTCTCCTTTTCAGCTTTAGAGAGGCCAGGTCACTGCTTCCTAGTGTCCCTTCCCAGGGCTCTGCTGTCTCTCTCATTGAAACCCTTGACCTGTGGCCTCCGCACTGAGACAGGCTCTCCCACAGTTATGGTGTTCACTGAGGAGGGAGGGAGGAATGTACCTGTAGTCACTTCTCCTGTCTCCCTAGAAATCAGTAATGGCGCAAAGTAATTTGTAGGTCTAGGCAAAACACATGGGCTCCCATTTTTCTGTGGGTCTGTCTGTCTTTCTGCCCATTCTTTAGGATGGTTAGTTTCCAAGGGCCAGCTTTCAGGTATTATGCTAAATCTGCTTTTTCTAGGTGTTTCTGCATCTCAGGAACTTACTCAACACCCTTTGGCACCCTTTGCAAGTTTCTCAGATATGCTTACTCATGAGCAACGCCTTCTTTTTCTTCCTTTCCAGAGAGAGTGAGAGAGGGCAGTGTGCTTGGTTGGGGTGGGGTAGGGGGCAGGGCTGATGGCGCTGGGATTAGGGCTGCGGGAGAGGGAGTGGTTGGCAGGAATTTGCTGGGTGTTCAGGAGGGTGCGGCTGGGCACACCCACATAGCTGCACACTCCACGCCTCATCCTCCAAGGGGCCTTTCTCCTTTGATTTCCTAGGATCTGGGGGCTCTGCTGGGGAAACAGCTCTCTTTGTTATGGGGTCTCTGGAGCAGTCTGCGTTTGGGGCCGGAGATTCCCAGCCACATCTGGGTGCCACCTCCTCTGATCTGTCTCCTCTTTTGACTTTAGCCAAAGATCTCTGGTCTTTGGAGCAAGGTCTTGCAGCCCCTAACACGTTACCTCTCCGAGCAAGATGGGCCCTGAAGGTGTGTGATCGAGTGAGAGCGGTAGAGCCGCCTGCACTGGAACAGGCTGTGCTGGTGAACGAACGTTACCAGTGCGCATCCCAGGGTGGCGGTGGCGGTGCCAGAACGCCCAAACCTGTAGAAGTGGTTTGTGGGAGGAGTTAGAGCCGAAGCAGGGGCTGCCGGGAAGCGAGGCTGACAGAGCGCTGTGGGCAGCAGCGGTTCTGCGGTTCTTCCATGCATGGGGAATGAGAGCAGGGGGCGTGAGGACCATTACGTGAAATCCATTGGTGGCAGACTAATAACTGGGGGTGGGGAGAGCAAACTGGGGAGTCTCTGATTGGATAAGAAGTAAAATGGAGAGATGCATACTTCTTTTACATTGGTGGGACAGAGTAGTTAACATTTAACACCTACAGTGATTGGAGATGGTATTAGGACAACCAGATGTGTGCTCCCATGAGAGGATTTCAAAGGTATGCTGACCTAGGTACCTAAGAACAAAGGTGAAGGCAAAGATTAGCCTAGTGAGGCAGATACAGGCCTGAAGTGAGACTGGCCACCATAGCCTGCCCAGTTAGGGGTTTATCATCAGATTGTCTTGTGAGGTTACTTCCTTTTTTATTTATTTTTTTGATCACGCTAGATTTATTTATAACTTAAAATTGGCAACATCCAACAAAAGGGGGATGCTGATATAATTTATAGTGTAGGCATGACAATTTTAATATGTTTGCAAAAATACAGGTGAAATTTTTAAAAAATAGATTTTTTTAAATTTTATTTATTTATTTTTAGGGAGAGAGAAAGAGGGAGAGAAACATCAATGTGTGGTTGCCCCTCACGCACCCTTAACTGGGGACCTGGCCTGCAACCCAGGCATGTTCCCTGACCAGGAATTGAACTGGCGACCCTTTGGTTCGCAGGCCAGTGCTCAATCCACTGAGCCACACCAGCCAGGGCTGGAAAAATGTTCTTAAAATAGTGTATAAAAATCACGAGGTTACTTTTGGCCACTGAGCTTGTCAGAGTTACTACATAGTCCCTCTTTGTTCACAGTGGGGTTATGGGCTCGTTTGCCTTCAGTTTCCACATTTTCTCTGTGTGCACATTGATAGAGAGACCAGTGAAAGTCTCTAAGTGAATTGTGGACCTCTCCCTTGAGGATCATCCTTCCTTGTGCCCCTGCAACCTCCAGACCAAAATCTGTTAGAACTCAGGGCTGGCGGGGCCTGGGCAGCAGAGTGGCGGGAGTGGTGGGGGTCACTGACACTGAGCGTCACGTTGCTTCCACCGCTGTCAGTATTCAGCGCCCTCTCGGGTCACAGGAAACGAGTGGGGTTTCTGTCGTGCTTCACTGCCTTGATGCAGTGACACAGATGAGGGCTTCTCTGTGTGTCACCTCCCGCGTCCTCCCCGTCTCTCTGAGGTGAGGAAGGCAGGGCCTGCCATCACTCAGCAGGTGGGGAGCAGCCAGCACTAGGCCTGAACTCGGGCCTGGCTCCAGGGTCGGAGTGCCCATGCTGTGGGCCTAGTGTCCTGAGAGGTCCCTTCCTACTCTGGGGATGTGGCTCTTATTTCAGCAGCCCTGATCTGGTCCTGGGGGGCCCCGCGTTCTCGACGGACCCCAGGGCCGGTCCCGGGACCCCCTCCTGCACCCTGCCATACCCCGAGCGGGACATCCCAAGCTGGGTGTTCACGGGTTCGCTCACGTTGTCTTCTCTTGCAGCGCGATGTCCCTGTTCTTCTCTCGATGCAACTCCATTGTCACAGTCAAGAAGGATAAGAGACACATGGCTGAGGTGAATGCTTCTCCACTCAAGCACTTTGTCACTGCCAAGAAGAAGATCAATGGCATTTTTGAGCAGCTGGGGGCCTACATCCAAGAGAGCGCCACCTTCCTTGAAGGTGAGACAGGAGGCCTGCTGAGCCAGGCCCACGCCCAGCAGTTGGGTCATTTAGGTGGCAGGACTTGGGGGTGGGTAGGAACAGCCCTGCTGTCTTGGGACTCACCCAAATGGGTTCTCACCATCCGCGGTGCTCTGCTTAGGAGTGTGTGGAGTCAGACTCCAGGGAGTTTGGCCAGGGAAACAAGAGAGTTCATTTAAGGTTCTGTGTACACCGTTTCATTTTGTCCCGGGGG
>PVKM010037136.1:0-14577 GCA_004027735.1 Carollia perspicillata | reverse complement strand
GTTGACTATTTGACCATAGCAATTCAATTCAAAAATCACTCTTGAAAGAGCAGGAAAGAGACTTGGCCTGGCTGAAGCAGTTTTTATTCCAAAATCTTTTATCTGATTACGAACTCATATGTGATGAGGCGTGAATGAGAAAGCAGAAAGGCTAGGAATTTGCACAAGGAGACCTTGCTTCACATTGAAAAAAACAAAATTAAACATCAGGATGAGGGAAAAAGTGTTTCCTCCTAACAAAGGATACTGAAAGAACTTTACACCAAACAATCTAAATAATCATTAAATCTTACAGTAGGGTACAAATTGCACTGACCACTATGGCTCATTGGTTGGGCATCATCCCATATAATGAAAGGTCCGCTGGTTCAATTCCCTATCGGGTCACATGCCTGGGTTGCGGGTTCTTTCCCAGTTGTGATGCATATAGGAAGCAATTGATTGATGATTCTCTCTCACATTGACATTTCTCTGCCTCTCTTTCTTCCTCCCTTCCTCCTTTCTAAAAATAAATAAATAATTAATTAATTTTAAAAATAAGGTATAAATAGATCTATGTAATTCCAAGGTCGAGTCTCACTTAACAGACAAACAAATGAAAACTCAAGTCATTAATGCATGTAGTCAATATATCTTTACTGAGTGATATCTATGTGTCAAGCAGTAGCGATACAAAATTAAATTTATGTTATCTGTCTTTAAGGTATTTATATGCCAGTAGGAAACCAATGGAACATAATGCTGTCAAAGCAAAATACATACAATACAAAGTTGGAGTTTCAGAGGGACAATTGTTTCATCTGAATTGCAAAGCCAGGGAAGTCCTCTGAGAGAAAATAGCATTTGAGTTGAGGTCTGAAGTGTAAGTAAGAATTTGCTGTTTGGACAGCTTAGCAAGAGGTGTTTTACACAGAAGAACCTAATATTCAGAGCCACAAATGCTTCAAAGGGAGGTGTGGGGGATTTGGGGAATTGCAAGTAGTTGAATTGTAAATGGAAGCTAATTTAATAATAATAATAATACCTAAAACTTAGTTTATGCTGGACAGTTCATTTAGTGTTTCATGTGGATAGTTTCATTTCACAACAATTCTAGGGTTCAATTAATATTTCTATCCCCATCTTACTGATGGGGAACCTGAGACTTAAAGAAACTAATGTGACACGGGATTCAATCCCCAGTAATTGCCACCAGAGCTTGTGGTGTAGGTATTGTGCTATTTTGCATCTGAAATGAAAAATAATAAGAAGTGAATGTATACAGGTAGAGGGAGACTATGTCCTAAAATGACTTGTAGCTCATCATTGCAAATTTGGATTTTATTCTGTGATCAACGTGGACGTATGCAGTGGGGCGAAAGGAGGTTTACAGTTGTTTATATGGAAAAATACAAGAATAAACTCTCACATACAACTGTAATCCTACTTCTGCCAGACTTTTTACATGCCATTATGATGGGTAGAGTTTTTAGAAGAGAAACTTATCCTATGAAGATATTTTTCTCTTGTTAAACACTTTTTGTTGTAGATTTAAAAGACCCAGCAAAATAAAAACTTGTTCAGAGGTAAAAATAAACTACAATTCTTACTTGCCTATTCAGTCCAAAGTGCATTCATTGTACCCTTAACGCAAATGACACTGTCCAAGCAAGGTTTGATTGTTTGAATGTCCCAATTGTAAAAACTGTTTATATTCTAATTCTACATAGTCAAATAAAAAAATTTAATGTTTGTTAGTGAAGAAATTCTGAATCATTTATTTAACCATATGCTACACTAAATTATTATTTTATTATCAAATATTTATTGAGTAGCTAATATTTCTTGGGCACTATTCTAAGCAGTGGATATACAAAACTAAATAAAACAACAATTCCTGCTTTCATAGAGCTTACGTTCTAATGGAATAAGGCAACAGAAACATATAAATATGTAAAATGTATAGGAAAGTGACATGGAGAAAATACAGTGGATGAGGTAGATAGGATAGGGTGGTGGCTTATAATTTCAAATATGGTCGTGGGAGAAAACCTCATAGAAAAAGTGACATTTGTGCAAAGTTCTTAAGAAGATGAGGGTGTGAGTCATGCGAACCATGCAACAACCATTCTAGGCAAAGGGAAGAACAAGCGTGAAATTCATATGAAAGATACAAGGAAGATGAGCTGTGATGATAGGGCCTGAGGGACTTCACAAGCCTAGAGCATATTAATTAATTACAAGGCAGAACAGGAGGCAGTAAAATGTAGTATAATGAAAGCAAGCTCTGGTGCCCAGTTTTCTTGGTTTGAATCCCAGTTCTTTTTCTTATCCATTTTTTTTAACTTGGACAAGTCATTTAGCCTTTTTGTTTTATTATTTACATAATGTGAATAATAACAGTATCAACCATAATGTTGCTAAGAGTTAGGCAGAACAGTGCCTGGCATAAGTGCATACAAAATGCTGATTCTTTAGAAGAAAACTGTCATCCTATGTTATATTCAGAGAGTACTTTATTATATTCAAAGTACTTTTTCCAACATTTTCTTATATGATTTTGAATTTGAGTTACAGAAGGTAGTTATTGTTAAGCCTGTTTTACAAATGAAGAAATGGAGGGCAAGAGGGTTTAAAGGCCCATTTAAGGCCATGCTATTGCTGTGTATTGGGCCTGGAAATAAAATCCAGTCCTACTTCCTAATTTCTAGAGTTTATCTGTTTTCCACCCCAACAGCACATTTACCAGGAGACTCTACTTTTGCAAAGAACTATGCACATGAGGAAAATGCCTCCAGAGCAAGTGGAAGCTGGGAAGTAAGTAGAACAAAGGCAAATGGAAAGAGGGGAGGTCCTCATTTTAATCAAAGAGAAAAATAATTAGTATTCAGAAAATCCATAGGATTTTTTATGACAGGCTGTGGAAATTTTTAATGGGGTAGCAGTGACCACTTTGTAGCAGAATTATATTTAAATATATAGAAAACTAGGCAGAGACCATAGGCAAGTTGAGGCCAGAGGGTAGAGAATTTTAAATGTCAAGCAAAGGCAATCGAGGTTAATTTTTTGGCATCAAGGAAACAACTTTTTGTTGTAGATTTAAAATACGCAACAAAATAAAAACTTGTTCAGAGGTAAAAATAAACTACAATGCTTACTTGCCTATTCAGTCCAAAGTGCATTCATTGTACCCTTAACGCAAATGACACTGTCCAAGGCTTGATAGTTTGAATGCCACAATTGTAGAAACTATCTAAATCCTGATTCTACATAATTGAGTTAAATTTTTTTTAAGTAGAGGAGTGACATAGAAAAAAATGTGCATTTTTTTTTGGAAGAAAATCCGATAGAATGAATAGGACTTAAGAAGGAAATAAGAAATACAGATCAATTCAGAGAATACTCAGATTAATCCGCAGGAAAAATAAAATATGTGGAAGGTCTTTACTAGGTTCAATTAATCAAGCTAAAATCAAACTATCCTATGAAACTAAAATTAAACTATCCTCTGAAACTAATTTCAACACAGAAGCTTTCTATGCTGTTCAAGCAAAGCTGCCCTGTGTGGAAGTGCAATTGTTTCCAAGTGTCTCAGGTGAGGCACCTGCACACAATACACTCTTACTGGAATGTTTGCCTGTGAGCTACTCTGTGCTTCAGATGGTGGCAGTGTGAATGCGATACGTTGCACACGTTTCTTTGGAAACATATGAAAAAAACATCAAATGCATGTGTCATGCAATGCATAACTTAGAATAAGACTTTCTATTTCTTCTGATTAGCAGCTACAGTTAACACTTTTTGGAGTTCGAAATGCCCCCTGCATTTCTACTTCTGGGTTCAGTAGCAGCAACTCCAGGAATGCACCTTAGCAGCTGAATGTTTAATTTTCAGGCTGCATCTGAGGAATGCAGAGTTTCTTAATGGAAGGGGAGTGGTCTATAGGAAGGAAAGCACAGGTGAAGAGAAAACTAACAACCAAAGGCAATATGACCTGTGACATCCAAGGTTCAACCCTTCCCTCTCTGCCACTTTCTCTCTGTCTCTTTCTCTCTCTCTCTTATTTGTTAGTAGTTTGCAATGAAACAAAAAACAAAGGAATCACATTTTCTGTCAAGTCAGTATATTCACTGGCTACACCTAATCATTTCTTGGTATTTGTGTCACCGTGCCAAATAACTGAATGAGGCATTGTTTACAACGATCACTAGAGAAATAAATGATTATTTGACTGGACTCACAAAAAACCTGTTAATTAACTTGGAGGGGATAAAAGGCTTTTTTCAGGCCTGTAGCCATTCCTTGTCAGGTTGGAATCTTTCGCTCTCAAGAGCCAGGGACAACTTAGAGGCTTCCTCCAGCAGCACTGATGGCCACGTGCATGCCTTTTGCTCTCTGTGGCTATGAGGCACCATGAATTGCTGAAGGCACCAGTGTGGCCCTTTTCACAGGGAGATTCACGCAGAGGTAAGTACCAATCACAATTCTCTGTGCATATTGTCTGTTACTTTTTCACACAGTAAAATCTTTCTATTAGGGGAAGGTAAATATTTTCTGTCCTGTCCATTTGTTTTAAAGACATAAAAACTTGACTCCAACGTGTTCAGTTGTGCTTGAGACTGGATAGAAACATTTTTCCCCATAATAAACTGATGAAATTTCAAAATCTCAGAAGCCACTTCATTCTGAGATTAATCATAAGTGGCAAAGTTATGAAGAAATCATGTGCAATGTAATTGCCAGATAATCCAGTGGACAAGTGTGAATTTTCCTGATTGGCTTTTGAGGTAGTAAGCACTGTGTTTACTTTCTGAAGTAGGGAGAATAAGAAAGAAGAAAGCATCTAGTAAGGAGTAGGAAGGGAGAGGAGAGATATGGCCAAAGAAAAAGAAATAAAGAGGAAAAAAGGCCAGGACACAAGAGGCAGTAAGAAAAAAAATAAAAGAGAGGTGAAGAGGATGGGCTGATGCCAGGTGGAAACGTTGCCTAGTGTCCTAGCCCAGCCGACACTACAATTTACCTTTTCTTAGAGATTAAGGTTATAGCTTTTATAATACTAGTCAACAACAATTGGTCACCAAGATTCATTTATTCAGGATAGCAGAAATCATTCAGTATTTCCATTGGAGATGATTCAGAACCAGTAGGATGGTAGGTTAGAGTGTTTTTATTTACTTTGACAAATTATTTATTAAAAAAGGAGAACGCACAAGTTGAAGGAAACTGCAATATTTACTTCCAGTTCTCTGAAAAAAAAAGTCTCCCGGATAATTTCATGGGCATAATGTAAACCCTCATTGGAATTTCTTTCTCGGACTCTCCGGGTCATTAGGACATCCCATCAGGGTGTGTGAAATAGCACTCTGTAGGTCAAATTTTGCTTGGCCCGCTCCAGCCACGCATGGTGTTGTTGAGGTCAATGGAACTGTCCTCAGAATGACAGCTGGAGGACTTGTGTAGGCCGAGATAAATGTCTTAGAAAGCAAAAGAGGAATGCAGCTCATTGGGCAGTGAAAATCAATGAGAACAAATTGGCCCATTTTTGCCTCACCGACTTGTACTGTCCATTAAGCTCTATTTGCTGGTTCATGGTTGCTCACTTCATTTACTTTCTAATCCTTCTTTTGCCAGCTTGGCTCATCTCCAGGTTAGTGCAATCCTGTTAATTGCCATCGCCTGCTACTGACTAACTGTGACACAGGCCTTATCACCTCCTTACAGGGATTGGACATGAAAGTCTACACATGAAACCCAGTGTGAGGCCTGCTTTGTTTAGGATTGGGACTTAAATCAGACATGATCTCACAGCTTCCTGGGAATGGAGATTTTCCATGTCCTCATACCTCCATTGGAGCTGGGAATTGCTTTTGCTAACTTGAGTTTTATGGTCTCATTGCCACTGGGATCTCTGCAGTGACCAGAAACAAGAAAATTTTAAAAAGTAGAATACCCTATGATGACACAACGTTTTTTAATTTTCTTTCCATGTGCAATCCAGGCCTCCTAAGCATTAGGTACAAAGCTGTGTTAGAGATTTATTAGCCTGCGTTGTAACGGCAAGTCTGTTTTCTCATTAGAGAGTGAGCTTCTCAAGGGCAAGAAAGTTACATATTTTTATTTTCTGTTCCCAGCAGCTGGCCCAGTGTTGGTCAAAAATAATTTGTTGGTTGAGTACAGCATTAATAGAGCACCTGCAACAAGCTGGCTCATTCTCAAAATAACCCTATGGGGCTAAGAATTATTATTTAACTGCTCTTCATTATGGAAATAGAGGTCAAAGGGGTTAAACTGCATGTCTGTGATAGGTAAAGCTCGAATGCAAATGCACGGTTCCTGACCTTAAAATTCCTAGCATATTTTTCTATCTTACATTAAGGTGTCTTAATAAATTTTATTTCATAATGAGACCATTAGAAGTGAATGAATCACATCAAACTGAAAAAAATTCCAAAGTTTTTGTCTTCATAAAATTGCTAAATATGTTGAAATTTTGAAAAACACATATAAATCTTATTTTATCATATTTTTACTGAAGTATTTAATGATGTAAAATAGAAAACACAACTGCCACTCTGAGAGCATTTTATTTTAATCTCATTTCCCCACCCCTAATACGTATAGTATGCCTGACTATTCACAGAGAAATCAGCTTGGGGCTGGATGTGATATTCAGGAAGAAAATTTTATCTCTCAAAAAAATATCTAATGGCTTTGTTTTATGAAGTCTGTTTTGTTTTATGGAGATCACTATTATATGACTCTCTCTCAGTTACTAAATAGTGATGGAAATGGGTGGTATAATGATGTTTAGGTCAACGATGGACCTCATACATGATGGTGATCTCATAAGAGTATATGGAGCTGAATATTCCTTTCTCCTAGTAATGTCATAGCTGTAGTAACATAATGCAATACATTACTCCCATATCTGTGGTGATGCTACTGCTTTGCCAGTCATATAAAAATATAGCACAAACATTTATGTATAATTCATGATGCTTGATAATGATAGTAGACAATTATGCTACTAGTTTATGTATCTACTATATTACCCTTCTTTTGTCATTTTAGAGTATACTCTTTTACTGAGCAAAAAAATTGTCTGCACAACAGTATGCCTTGTTACACAGGCAGAAGCTTCATGCCCCGTGTTTATCATGTCTCTTAATTGTGCCACTTTCTCTTGTACTTGATTTAATCTCATGTCGCCTCGTACAGTAATATGATGTACAAGATTGCAGCCTATGGGCATTGGGCTATAGCATATAGCCTATGTGTACAGTAGCCTATACCATCTCGGTCTGTGTAAGCATACTCTATGATGCTTGCAGAATGATGAAATTGCCTAGTGATGCATTTCTCAGAATGTATTTCAATTATTGAGTGGTTTATGACTGTTAAATCTATCATTGAGTTTCTGAGTCAAAATATAACAGACCGCAGAATGACTTTCTTATATGGAATTACACGAGTGTGTTGGCCTTCCTTAAGTGCTTATACATGTGTATGACTCCACGGTCCCCTGCATTGGCTCTGTATATATTTTCTATAAACTCCACACCTTGAGTTCCACATGGTTCCTCTTCCAGACTCAGTATTCTGGATGGACTCCAATTTGAGCAATTATTTTCAGTCACCTTAGTTCCCCTACATTTTCCAATTGGATACATTTCTCTTCTTCACTTCGTGTGCAAGGCTCCTGCAAAGTCTTATTTCACAGTGTTTGATAAATATATTATATAACTTTATTTCTCAGCTTAAATAATCAAAATACCTAATTTTTTCATTCCATAATAAATGTGAAGTTTTGAATTTAAAAAAGACAACCAGACTACATCTTTTATTATTTTTGCACAAACTTTGTGCACCAACTTATATGTTGACAAATATTTTTATTCTTTTTATTTTCACCTTCTTGCAAACATACTTTCTGACATATTATCTTGTTCCTCATTCACTCCATAACAAATTCCCACTTGTGAGAAAATTCTTGCTATTTTTGAAAATGCCATTTTTCCTCATTTTAGTTGCTTCTGGCTGCCTTTAAGTTGGTTGTTCAAAGATATACAAGATGTCACTAATTTTTCCCTCCCTCCCTCTTTTTTCCTTCCTCCCTCCCTCCCTCCCTCCCTCCCTCCCTCCCTTCCTTCCTTTTCTCAATAGTAGAGATCAAACCTCCAGAGGAAACAATAGTTGGCAATGTTTATCCTATGACCTGCTACTTTCTATCAGACTTTCACAATCATTTTCTTTTTGTTGCACAGATTTCAACTGAGATATTTTGGATGACTTCCTTTGGCTATTACAAAAAAAAATCACTGTTTTGTACTAAAGTGCACATAAAATCTCTGGTAATTTTCAGCATCTCTGCCTTTGCACAATCAGAAATTGTGTAAGCTTGCAGTTTCTCTCCCGCAAAGACCTAGCCAGCTCTGGGTGCTGTGTGCTTCCAACTGTGAGAGTTTCAAAAAGGCACAGTGATAAACACCCTGTGTAAATCAGACTTAGCCTTCTCTGACCCTGAGTGTTTATTTCCCTGTTTAGTCAACAACAACAACAATAAAACACTTATTGAGCATCTACTGATGTCAGACTTTCTCCAGGGATTTCTTGGCAAACCTTACTTTATCAGACCAGTGTTGTCTGATTTTTGAATTGCTAACTTATTATTTGGTCTAGCCTTAGTTACCTTCTGAGCTAAACCTGAATTTCAGAAGGCTCTCTTCCTGAAAACTCTATCAACTTTTCCTGAGGACTCCAGTTCCTACTTTCAGATGGTAGAATGAATTTTATATGGAGGTAACACAAAGGAAGCATTTTAATGAAATCTGTACTATCTGATACAGTGGTCTGAGCTCAGGTAGCCTGGTTTTGCAACATTGTTGAAATTTGAAGCCATGCATCTGTGAGAAATTTACATTCAGCGGAGATATTTATTTAAGGTTTAGACTAGATCAGGCCTTCTAAAACAAAATGGGAGCAAGTTTTGGTGTGAAGCAAATGCTGTACTATCATCCATGAAAACATCTCTTCTATTAAAACTGAATGAGAAATTTAATTTCTATTTGAACTGTACATTGAATTACAGAATTTCAAGCTTAAGTTCTAAACATATGATTTTATGTTGTATTAAGCAAAACTATTTTAGTTCAATGAGCAATTAGTGAACTGTGGTATTAATATATACATGTACTATATACATATATTTACATGGCATAAGAAGAGATACAGACATGGCTTAAATCTTTAAAATATTTATAAGCAAGTGCTTACAGTTATAATCCTTATATGCAGAATGGCCCCTAGAAATATTCAATACATATGAAAATAATTATGAAAAGTAGATGCAGAGAGATCCTCAAGGGAAATATTGTTATTCACAATGTTTTAGCTCTCAAACATATGTTAAAATAATAATACAGGTAAAAGTGAGTTTACAGTTTTTTATGTGAAAAATAATGCAATAATAAATAATAATACAAGAATAAACTTCTGTTTCATATGCTTACCATTGTAAAACTACTTTTGTCCCACAAAGTAATATTTATTGCTGCAGTAGACTTCAAAATCAATTATAAATTAATATTTTACTTGGATTTTGTGGAGAAATATTTATTGTCTATTTGATTCCATTTCGGATGACTTACACACATACAATATTAAAAAGAGAAAGAGAAAGTAAGGGGAAACTAATATGTTATCTTCTCTTATTGTTTCTGGGAAAAAATTAAGAAAAAGTTATGGGTGTGACCATACCTGGATACTTTCATATATATTTTTCACTGTTTCACTTCATTTTAGTGCCAGTATCAGAATTCTAATAGTTTATGTAAGAATTCAATGCCTAAACTTAGGGAGTGAGGGAAGTCTCACCCATCAGGAAACCTGTGCAATAGAAACAGGCCCGATATCGTCAACCAGGAAAATCCTTGCTTAAGTACTACACACAAATAAAGAAGGAAATGAAGACACAGAGACATGGAAATTTAAAGTGTTTCAACTTTTTTTGTGACTTTGTGTGGTTAAAAAATCAAGAATTCTAAATATGTGCCATTGTAATTTTTATAAATGTGCTTATGGATACACTTATGGCTTTAACTACAACACATAATAAAGCATAAACAGTTTTGTAAATACTTTAAGTTCAGTACATCCAACAATTAAAATCAAAGCTTAAAGCTTCTTCCTAATAATTAATTTGGTTGAATTGAGATATTTTGTCACGTTGTGATCTTCAAGTAAGGAGCTTTTAGATATTTTAAAACTACATTTTCTGTACGTATTAATTGTTTTGTTCAGTGAATTTAATGAATAATATTTTTGGTATTTTTAAAAATGTGTGCACAAAAGGAACAGTTTGTATAAAAGTTTATAGTTAATACAGTAGGGAAGAGGAAGTTAGGAATAATGAACTATGATATTTTGTGACATTTCATTAATAAGTTTTTTTCTCTGCTTTTCAGTAGTTTTTGTATACTTAGCAATTTTCTGCCAAGTTATGTTCGACTAGTGACTAATTTTCCCTATCACCTCTTTATTCAAGAAATGTAAAATGTGTTTGTGTCATAACCACAAATAGTTGTTTGGTAACTTAACAATACTCTCAGTTACATTATTGGATGAAAAAAGAAGGAAAAATTATCCCAGATAAACTGGTCTAAATATTTGTGAACTCATGTTTTGTGGGATGACACTAAAAGCTAAGAGCCTACATAAATACAATCTTCTGCTAAGAAAATGATATTCCACAGTGTTTAAGAGCTTCCTTGACAATGTTGTCACTAAAATTTTTCCTTAAAAATTAAATAAACCTGTTATCAGAGGTATCAACAAATATATTCTCCTATTCAGTATATTCTCTTTTTATTTTGTTGATAGTTTCCTTTGCTGTGCAAAAATGTTTTAGTTTGATGTAGTCCCATTTATTTCTTTTTTCTTTTGTTTCCCTTGTCTGAGGAGACATATCAGAAAAAAATATCGCTATAAGCAATGTCTGAGATTTTAATGCCTGTGTTTTCTCCTAGGGTTTTTATGGATTTGAGTCTAACATTTAAGCTTTTAATCCATTTTGAATTTGTTCTTGTGTGTGGCATAAGAAAGTGGTCTAGTTTCATTTTTTTGCATATATCTGCTAATTTCCCCAAACCATTTATTGAATAAACTATCTTTAGCCATTGTATACTTTTGCCCCCTCTGTCAAATATTAATTGTCTATAAAGGTATGGGTTTATTTCTGGGCTCTTTATTCTGTTCCATTGACTAATATATCTGTTCTTATGCCAGGATCATGCTGTTTTGATTACTATTGCCTTATAGTGTAGTTTGATATTGGTAACATGATTCCTCCACCTTTGTTCTTTCTTAAGATCACTCTTGCTTTGTGGGTTCATTTGTCGTACCATACAAATTTTTGAAATATTTGTCTTAGTTCTGTGAAATACATCACTGTTATCTTGATAAGTATCAAATTGAATCTGTAGTTTGTTTTGGGTAGTGAGGACCTTTTAATAATGCTAATTCGTCCTGTCCTTGAATACTGCATGTGCTTCCTCTTACTGGTATCTTCTTCAATTTCTTAAGTGTCTTATAATTTTTTGAGTACAGGTATTTTATATTCTTGATTAAATTTATTCCTAGTATTTTATTCTTTTTCAAGTAATTGTTAATGCAATTATTTTCTTAATTTCCTTTTCTGATAGTTCATTATTGGCATATAAAAATGCAGCTAATTTCTGGATATTAATTTTGTATCCTGCTACTTTACTGAATTCATTTATCAGTTCTAGTAGTTCCTTGGTGGAATCTTTAGGGTTCTCTATGTATAGTATTATGTCAATACACCTGACAAGGGGTTGATATCCAAAATTTATAAAGACCTTATAAAACTCAACCCCCACAAATTACAAACTAACAAACAGTCCAATTAAAAATGGGCAAAAGACCTGAATAGACACTTCTCCAAAGAGGACATACAGATTCCCAACATACATATGAAAAGATGCTCAATATCACTAGTCATCAGAGAAATGCAAATTAATGAGATACCACTTCACACCTGTCAGAATGACTATCACCAATAAATCAACAAACAAGTGTTGGCAAGGATGAGGAGAAACTAGTGTACCCTAGTACAGTGTTGGTGGGAACGCAGACTGGTGCAGCCACTGTGGAAAACAGTATGGAGTTTTCTCAAAGTGAAAATGGTACTCCCTTTTGACCTGGAGATTCCACTGTGGGGAGTTTTTGCTTGTTTGTTCATTCTGTTTTTTATTACAAAAATCATAAGAATGTAATTCTGTAAAATAACAATATCATACTCAAGCACAGCATGTGACTTTTTAAGTGAAATGTTCAAATTAAAACTGTAAATTATTATACCTATATTATTACCCTACCAACTCTCAAAGAGGCCTTACTTCTGTCAGACCCTGTATATTGTGTGTGTTTTTTTATGGTTTTATTTTAATTTTTTATTGTTTTTCTATTGGAGTTGTCCCAATCCCCCCTATTGCTCTATCCTGCTCCACCCACCCCCTCCTCCTGCCCCCCACGCCCATAGTCAATCCCCACCCTATGTCCATGTACAAATATACTTGTTCTTTACCTAAGACCTTCCCCTTGTTTCTTCCCATATCCTTCTCCCACTCCCCTCTGATCCCTGGAGGTTTGTTCCTTGTTTCCATGCTTCTGGTTCTATTCTGTTCACTTGTTTCTTTTGTTCATTAGGTTTTAGTTACAGGTGAGATCATATGGTATTTGTCTTTGGCAACCAGGCTTATCTAACTTAGCATACTATTTTCCAGTTCTATTTATGCTGTCATGAAAGGTAGGAGTTCCTTCCTTCTTTCTGCTGCATAGTATTCCACTGTGTAAATGTACCACAGTTTTTTGATTCACTCATTTACTAATGGGCTCTTAGGCTATTTTCAACACTTGGCTATTGTAAATAACACTGCTATGAACATAAGAGTGAATAGGTGTTTTTGAATTGGTGATTCAGGATTGTTAGGGTATAATCCCAGC
Organism: Carollia perspicillata; assembly: GCA_004027735.1. NCBI lineage: Eukaryota > Metazoa > Chordata > Mammalia > Chiroptera > Phyllostomidae > Carollia > Carollia perspicillata. Next base: position 1,575 of record PVKM010037136.1, on the reverse strand, counting down.
AGTAGAATAGCTGGGTCAAAAAGCAATTCCAAATTTAATTTTTTGAGGAAATTCTATACTGTTTTCCACCATGGCTGTACCAGTCCCCATTCCCACCAACAGTGCACTAGGATTCCCTTTTCTCTACATCCTTGCCAGCATGGATGCCAGTATGGATTGTTGTTTGTTGATTTGTTAATGATGGCCACTCTGACTGGTGTGAGGTAATATTATAACAGGGTGCAGCCAAGAGGGGAGCCCAAAGAGGGATTAAGGGCTCCCTCCATACTGCACACTCCTCCCCCTTTTAGAGTGTAACTGGGAGGCAACTCCCCCTGGTTACAGCACCTGTGTGAGAGCTTGAAGATTATTGGCTCCACATCATGGGGCCACACCTGCCCAGACTCATCATGGCAACCCAGTATATGGGAGTCCTGGCAAGTGCAGCCAATTATGGGAGGAGTCGGGAACGGGGCTGTAGAGGAAGACAGTTGCACAGGGATAAAAAGGCGGATGTCGCGGCCATTGGAGGGAAAACCACGTGGTCTTGGCAGAATGCAGACCCCCTCACAGCTTTGCAAAGAGGGGAACCACGAGGCTTAGCGAGAGTGCAGACCCCCACAGCTCTGGTGGAGAAAAGAAGAGGCTTTGCCTGGATGGTGACACAGCTGACGGTGCCAGCGGCTTGGAAACATGGATGTATGCTGCTTTTCCTGACTTAAGGTAGCCCGGATAAGGGCAGGGGAAGAAGGAAGCACTGTGGGGGTCAGTAGTTATCCTAAAGGACTTTGATAGTTTAATGGGGACATTGGGTCACTACTTTAAATTTGTATAGGCTTAAATAAATGTTTCCTTTCCTTTTCACAAATCTCTGCCATTGAGAGATGTCTTTCCTCTGGTGGTGGACAGATGAGTCCAGTAGGTGGTCCGAACGATATAAGTATACCATCCTCCGGAGTCTGGGCCCCTGTGTGTGTGTGTGTGACTGTTCTGTAACAGTATCTCATTGCAGTTTTATTTTGCATCTTTCTGATGGCTAGTGATGTTGAGCATCCTTTCATATGCTGATGGCCCCTATCTTTGTTTGTCCTCTTTGGGGAAGTGTATTCTGGTGTATGGTACATGTTCATGATCTAGTTTCATTTTTCTGTGTGTACCAGTCCAGTTCTCCCAACACCATTTATTCTTTTCAAAGGCTATTTTTGCTCCACTGTATGCTCCTACCCCCTTTGTCAAATAGTAATTGACTGTAGAGACACGGGTTCATTTCTGGGCTCTTGATTCTGTTCAATTGATCTATGAGTCTGTTCTTATGCTAATACCTGGCTATTTTGATTACAGTGGCCTTGTAGTCAGTTTGACATTGGGTATTGTGACCCCTCCTACTTTGTTCTTTCTCAAGATTTCTTCAGCTATTTGGGGTTGTTTTTGGTCCCATATAAATTTTTGCAATATTTGCTCTAAATTTGTGAAATATGTAATTGGTATTTTAATAAGGATTGCATTAAATCTATAGATTGTTTTGGGTAGTATGGACATTTTATTGTTGTTGTTTCTTTCAGCCCATGAACATGGTATATGCTTTCATTTGTTTGT
>PVKM010037135.1:0-14578 GCA_004027735.1 Carollia perspicillata | reverse complement strand
ACCTCCCAGGCTTGGAGAGCACCTGGCAGGCAGCCGGCAGAACCTCACGGCATTCGGAGGCCCGGCCTTTCTCACTGGGTTTGGGGTTTCCTTAAGTTTCTCTAGGGTGAACCTGTGACAGGTGGTTTTTTCTTAATGACATAAATGAGCTCCCTTGGTTGGCTTTTGGCAACTGCCTTAAATAAAATTTTCCTTCAGATGGCCCTATTCTGTCTCTTTGGTGGGGTGGGGGGGAGCAGTCTTTAGGAAGCTGTGGCCAAGGGGTGCTGGCTCTGGGGAGTTTCAGATTGTCCCCATGGGATAGGACACTGGGTGACACCGTGCAGCTTCACTTGGGTGAGGGCCCTATTCATCTTCGACAGGAATAGAAACTCAATGACTAAACACATTGTTGGGGGCTGCCAGCTGTGTATTCGGGATTGTGCTGGGCGCTATAATATGTGGCCTTCAATATTTTTCACTTAACATGAAATAAATGTGGAAAAAAACAGTACAATATTAGTAAAAGTTATTTTATCATTTATCAAGTTGTAAAGTTATCAGGTGATTATTATCCCCTTGTATGTTATCACCTGTGAGTTAAGAGTAATCTCGGTCAATCACTTCTGCACATGAAGAACACATAAAATTGCTTCCTGTTAGCAAAACCAGGCAGCTCTGTTGAGTGTGGCCAGGTAACAAATGCTGAGCGGACGTGGTGCCCTGTTTGCTTCTGCCCAGACTGCAGAGTGGGATGAACCTGCAAATCTGCTTTGTCAACGACAGCGGCAGTGACAAGGACAGCGATGCGGACGACAGCAAGACTGAAACCAGCTTGGACACCCCCTTGTCGCCCATGGTGAGTCCACAGCTGTTCCTGGGGCTGGACATGTGTGCTGCCCTGGTCTTTCAGGCTCTTTTCTGTTGTTAGTCAGGAACAAGCGTTACAGAGATTTAAACAGAGGAACGTGGCTTTGCGTTTCTCAATGTGGCATGCCCCTAAAATCGGACAGTGGCTAAAAAATCAGAACTGTGATTCGGCAAGGATGCGTCAGCTCTGTTCAAGGTGGTAACTACCTTCCTATTAAAGCATAAGAGAAATCCCATGGGCCCTAAAAAATTCTAAGGGAGTATGCTAAACACCAGCCCTTCCCCACTGGGTTTAGAAATACGCTCACAGACTAGCAGGAGGACACCTTCCATAAGGACGCGGGCGGGGCAGGGTGGGAAAGCTCACGCACAGAGCTCTTGCTCAGAGACACCATCAAGCGTGTCTGGTATTCCATGCGCATTTCTTGCACACACATTACAGAAGGTGGCTTACTGACCACGGGGGCTCGTTGCTGGAATTCTTGCCACTCTGTGACGTCTGTGCATCACGTTCCTCACCAACCAATCGTGTTTTCTTATCAAAGAAACCGTGTTGGTCATTAGATGCCTGGGGTCCTGTCCACTGCAGAGAGCTACACTCTGTGCCTTAGCTGTGCTTTGAATAGTTTGCTGTGTCTGGTCTTTTGAGACCACGAATCAAAGACATTGATTCAAGGTTGTCATAAATCTGTTGTTCCTGTTAGTTGTTTATTATGCTGCGATCATCATCTGTTATCGACACTGGGGAGATAGACCACCTTCGTAAGTGTTACTTGAGATGGGCGCACATCCAGTCCAGCGGCGAGCTGAGCGGATGGAGGAGTCTCTCGGGGATGCTCCAGCCCCTCTCCCAGGACGGTACCTGGCATGCAAAGCTCAATGCTGTGCTCTTTCCCTTCACAGAGCAAACAGAGTTCTTCCTATTCTGATAGAGACACTACTGAGGAGGAGTCTGAATCCCTAGACGATATGGATTTCCTCACCAGGCAAAAGAAATTGCAAGCTGAAGCCAAAATGGCCCTCGCCATGGCCAAACCCATGGCCAAAATGCAAGTAGAAGTGGAAAAACAGAACAGGAAAAAGTCTCCCGTCGCTGATCTCGTAAGCAGCAAGCGCTGAAACGCAGGCCGGTCTTGGGTGGCTGCCCATGGTCGAGGCTGTCCCGCCCTCTGCCAGAATTATGCAAGCTGGGGTTTCTCCAAGGCAGTTTGTAAAAAGTACTGTCATTGAGAAATATTTAAGTTTGTTTCTTTTTCCTTTCTACGGTATCACTGAAAGATACATTAGCAACAGCTTTCACAAAAGTCAAGTCTGCTCTTGATTCATGTCTGCTTGTGTTTCTCAGGGGCGATATTTGCTTGCCCTGGAAATATCGATATTTAAATTCCTTTAAAGCAATCTCAGTTTAAGAATCTGTTGGTTGTGGCAAACTCACCATGGCTACAGCTCTCATTCCCACCTTGGAACGAAGACGGTGTGGCCTGGTAGACAAGAGCCGCGCTCTGCCCCCGACCTGCTGTGGGGCTCTGGGCATGTCACACAAGCCTCAGTTTTCTCACCTGTCAAATGGGACTAGCAGTGACACCTGTGTCAGAGCACAGCTGCGAGAATTGGGTGAACAGAGCATCCAAAGCACTAAAGCACTAGCACAGTGCTTACAGCATGGTATAAATTAATAAATAGCTGGTGTTATTCATTTTTATCTGTGCCGTTAATACAGCTTGACTCCCTGGTCATTCACTCGGGGACGTAATCATTGACCCTCGGTGGTCACAGCCTGTGTTAACAGCCAGTCTGAAAGCATCGGCATTCTGACCGTGACAGTGTTTTAGGCCTGTGCTATGCAGGACCTCGCACAGGGGAAGGGAGACTGGGAAAGCTTTTAAGCCCAGAGCTTGAGGGGGGGGGTGGGGGGGAGCGGGGGAGGAGACGGTCTTGGGTTCCGTGTGCCTGCTGCTCTCTCTGCTCACACCTGCCTTCCTCCCCCGCATCTCCAGCTGCCACACATGCCTCACATAAGTGAATGCTTGATGAAAAGAAGTTTGAAGCCCGCTGACCTGAGAGACATGACGGTTGGGCAGCTACAAGTGATAGTCAATGATCTCCATTCGCAGATAGAAAGTAAGTGTAAAATGCGCTTGAAAATGGAGTGATGAGGGTAAAACAAACGCAGGGGATGGTCCCACCTCCTCGGTTCCGTTCCCGTGTGCAGCGTGTCGCTGGGCTCCTCCCGTGCACCTGCAAGGAAGGGGAGAGAATCCCACACCCTCCTAACTCTCCCCTCTCCCTCTCTCTTTTATTACTTTGAAATATTCAGAAACTTTGAGAAGTTTTCAAGGTTAGGTCCGTCTTATTTATTTTAAATCGCCAGCTCCTAGCAAGTGCTTGGCATGTATTTGGCCTGCACCCTCTGTTTCTGGAAGACAGTTTAGTAGTCACAGGTCATTCGTTATGTAATAGTACCCTCCCCTATACTGGTACGTTCATGCATTTTAGGTCAAGTCACATTCGACTTATTTTGTGGTGCTCCAGGTGGTGGGAGTATATGTGACCCACAGCGTGACAGCCGATGGGCCCGTTTCCCCCGGAATAACTGAAGTGCAGAGGGGTAGTGAGCAGTGCTCACTCAGGCCGATTAGAGGCGCAGAGAAGGTCCGTTGCTTGGCCCGATGAAAGAGAGAACATGCTCGCCTGGGCAGTGTGGTTAGGCCGGTGGACTGAGGATTTCTTAAAATCATACACAGATAAGGCCACTTAAGAGACATGCCAACCAAATGCATTTAGACAACCAACTTTAAAAAGCCTTTTTTAGGAGCCACTTGGGGAAATCTGGACACGGACTAAATGGTTTATTATTTATGTTCTTATTCTGATACAATAACAATATTGTGGTCACGTTGATTTTTTTAAAGAACCCTATCTTTAGAAATGCACACGGAAGCACCGGCAGGGGACATAACATGATGTCTGGAATGTGCTTTAAAATAATCCAGTAGGAGAAGGGGAGATGACATGGCTCAGGATGGGCTCCTGACCTGGGTGGATGCACGGGACTCCTCAAACTATGTGCTTTGCTTTTGCAGCAGTTGAAGCTTCCCATAATAAAAAGTTAAAAACTTCATGTGGGGAAAAACATGTCCACGCACTGCGCAGGCTCTCTGCCACGTACTGGTGTAGGAGCTGCCCCAGGAACACATGGGAGCCACACAGAATTGGACATTCTCGGGGTCAAGTTACTGTGTTCCATACTGTTTTAAAATCAAGAAAACGAATTTTAACATTTTTAATTAAGGACCATAGAGTCACTGCATTTTTTAAATATTCTACCACATTTTAATTTTAGTTGAGAATAAGGTACTAGGAGTTTCATTCTTTCTAGTAACAGTTTACCACTAAAACATCTTCCTCGGATTGTTAAATAATTGCCGTCTCATCCTTGTCAGGGGTAGATGAAGTTTTAGATCACTATGTGTGATTTTTGTCCCCTCTCTTTTTAAAATTGGAAACTGGTCTGAGCTAAAGGCAGATAAATGCATCCTTTGAAGTCCGGATCTCTCAGAGCGTTTCCAAGGGGCACCTGGCTGAATACCCACTTCCTTTCTTTGGTTTCCGGGCCCAGAGCTCTCTTACTGAATGAATGTTCTCCACCATGTGTCCATATATCTGGACATAGTGGCTTTTTTAAAATCTTCATCTGAGGACATTTTTTTTCATCGCTTTTGCAGGGGAAGAGGGGAGAGAAAAGGAGAGAGGGACGTCAATGCGAGAGAGACACATTGACTGGTTGCCCCGACAGGGGATCGAACCTGCAACCTTTTGTTCTATGGGACGACGCTCCAACCGGCTGAGCCACACTGGCCCGAGCCAGACTTAGAAGTTTTAAGAGACTTAGAAACACAAGAGAGGGCCCCTTGCTTTTTCCTTTTTTCAGAGGCAGAAGCCATATTGACCCAGTACCCAGTACACTGTTTAGGAGAATTAGAAATGTTTCCATCGTATTCAAGGGACTTATTTAAGAAAAAAAAGATCAATACTTTGAACAATAAAAGGGCAAAAAATACATATTTAGCAATAATTGAATCTAAAAACAAACTAAGCAAACAAGAACGGAGACAGAATCACGGATACGGAGAGCGTTTTGATGGCTGCCAGATGGGAGGAGCGTGTGGGGCTGTGTGTGAAGAGGTGAGGGGATTAAGAAGTACAAATAGGTAGTTACAGACTAGCCGCGGGGGCGTAAACGACAGTGTAGGCGAATTTGTACATGTGGCTCAGGGGCATGAACAAGGGTGTGGGGACTGCCTCAGGGAGTAGGGGGTGCTGGGTGGAAGGCAAAGGGGGAAAAATCAGGACAACTGTAATGGCATAATCATTAAAGTGTAATTGAAAAAAAAGAAAGAAATGTTTCTATTTTATCCCCATATAAGTCCTAAGGAACATTTGCCTTGGCACTTGTTGTCCAGAGATTTCGGGGGTTATTCCTTCAGGTCTTACGCATCTGGCTTTCCACTGTTGGGAGCTAATACTTTCTCCTGGAACAACCTGCGCACAGGGCTGCTCCTTCCCGAGGCCGGGGGGAGCCTCTGAGCATCCCTGAGGCGCCCTCCTCTCCAGCTGGGCGGCTGATACAACCTGTCAGCTACGACAGCCCCTCCGACTCTCCGTGTGGCAGGAGCAGCGGAAAACTTAATAATTCCAAGACTTCTGTGCTCACATTTTTTCAAAACAAAACCCTGCGTTTTCTAACAAGCTGTTCCCCTGATAATTAACAATTTCTTTTCCCACTTTAATGTAAATGTATTTGGAAATACTCTGTACTTTACTCCTTTTCTTCCAGCACTCCTATAATTATGCAAACTAGTCATGTTTTCAAATTGAGGGCTTCCCCTAAGGTTATGAGAAGCTAATATAGAATTCTAAATTTTAACAGCTAGATAGATATTGATACAGATATCTGTGGTCCGTGTACCCATAAATAGTTACTCCTTCTGACTTGGATGCAATCTTATCTATTTTTCACTGCTGTCTTCGCTTTGCCCCAGGCTTGAATGAAGAGCTGGTCCAGCTGCTTCTCATCCGGGATGAGCTGCACACAGAACAAGACGCTATGCTGGTGGACATCGAAGACCTGACCAGGTCAGTGAGGTTTCACCCTTTCCAGAGAGAGAAGCCCAGGATGGTCTGAAGTTTCAGAATCAGGGCAAGGGCGAGTGCTGGAGAACTGCCTCCCTCCCTTGCATGAGTTGCCCACCTAATCCCTGCTGGCATCCACTGTTCAGACGGAGAAGTGGCCCAGACTGCTCCTTGCGGGATGCACTGCCTCTCACAACCACCCCCCCGGTGAGGGGTGGTCGGGCATTAGAATGTGTGCCCGTGCTCACGTCAGGTCAGCAGTCCTGGCCTAGGAGGACTTTGTCCTGCAGGACTGGCCCCGGGGAGTTGGCGCTAAGCCATTCCATGCTGGCAGGTTGCCAGCGTATGAGCAGCCATATGGTGGAAGCCACAAAACGGCACTTGCTGTTCTGTGATGTGACTCTTGATCACATGTGCTGGGCCCAGAAGGCAGGGACACTGGACTCTTTCCACAGGACCAGTGCCGCCAGATTGCTCTCGCCAGGGGGAGACTCCAGCCCTCGAGTATCTAGCTGGGCCCGGCTCCAAGTGCCCCTCTGTGAGGAGGTAAAGAAGGCTTCCTTCCCCAGAGGGCAAGGAAACCAGGCTAATGCTAGTCAAGATCTTACACTTGTTAGTTTTCCTTATAGAAAGTACACAGAACACTGTGAGCATCCCTGTTATCTCATATTTACTTGGCACCTTTTCTGAGGCAGATTATTTGAAGTCTTTAAACCAAAAAGCAGCAATTACTATTAATCCCAGGAATGGTATTCAGAGAGTGAATGGCTCCCCAAGGAAAGAGAGAACACCGCTTGTCACAATAGCATAAGGAATCGACCACATGATCGAGAAGCTTGAAAACATATGCGGTGAAAATGCTCTCAGGACCCCTTCTCAGTGTGTAACACGGGGTGGAATCATTTTCTAAGTGCAATGTTATAAAACTAGTCTGTAGCAAAATAAATGCCACAGAATCATGTTCAGACTTTTTAAAGACCTGTGAGCAGCACTCTGTTTTGTACACTTTGAATATTCGATTGTCTCGCCCCTGACAATAACAAAAAACAAAAAAATAAAAAACACAAGGCCTTCCCATACCTTCTTAGCATATTCGCTGCATCTGAAATAACACTCAGAAAATATTATTGCCATCTACAGCTGTGCTCAGGCACTGCACCAGCAACTGTGAGCGATATCACTCTTCGTTAGTCCGAGAGATTTACATACAGGTGTTGAGATCATGGGACATCAGTAGTGAAATATACACCCAGGCCCTGCGCCTTTGAAAATTATGCGAACTCTTCGATAAGTGCATGATTTGCCTGTGGGAACAGAGACTGTTACTCTGCCCCTTAAAGCAGCATCGGCCTTAGTCGCTGCAAGGAGGACATCAGCAGGCTCCTGCCTTCTCTCCAAGGCTTACGTTGTTACGTAGGATTGTAGTATACGTTTTGTGTATGCCTTTCCGATGGTGTGTTCATGGAAAGCAGGGCAGGCAGAACCATAGGATGAAAGGGAGGGGAGTCCCTAATTTAAAAGTGTTGGAGGAGCCCTTTACATTGAGTAAGTAGGGAGAAGTTTCTATGTCTGTCCCTCGCAGCAGAAATATGACTTTGCTCATGGGGGAAACTGAGGACACTTTAACATCCCTACAGAGCTTCGAAGCCAGATCCAAGCGGACTGAGAGTGTGGCTGTAGGGCTTCGGAAATCCCGCTCACCTCTGCCCCCTTACCTGCCCAACTCCTGCCATCCGGGGGCAGTTCAGAGCAGTGGTTCTCAGATTTGGCTGTACATTGGAACCCCCAGAAACCTTATAAAGTGTTGACATATAAATAGGACAATGAGGTGGTCTGCTAAGAGCATAATTTTTTTTTTTAGGAATAGAGGCTTTTCCGTGAGTTCCTTTATTTTTAATGAATGTCACCAATTATTTGTGGGCTGTTGAATGTGGCAAGGACTCTTATCACTTCCCTATTTCAGAAAGTATTTGTGGTTTGTCTTCTCTGTACTATGGATATGAGACATTCTGCATCAAACCAGTGAGTTAGACTTGACGTCACTGACTGCCCGGATCAGGGCAGCACCCGAAAACGGCCCCTGCGCCTTTGGGTACAGCTGGAAACCACACCCTCAGAGGCTTTTCTCTTGCCAAATTTATAATTTCCTAATATCCTTCTTCAAAACATTTGTCTTTTGCAGCCTTCAGACCCTACCATCCTCTGAGATGTTTAATTAGTGCCCATTCAGGGGATGTAAGCAGCCTGGCCATTTTTCCCGCCATCTCCACTGGCCAGGCTCTGGGTCAGCCGAACTGTGGGCTCCTGGGCTGGAAGAGGGCTGGATGAATAAGAAGACTCACCCCATCCCACCCCTACCCTTGCTGCCATGATCAGGCCCTTAGGACTGTTTGAGAGGGTGGGAGAAAGTACGAAGACATGGAAATTCTTCACATCCGCCCAAGCCTGCCATTTGCTAGGAAGACATTAACTTCCGTAAGAGTGGCATTAGGCCCCCGGCCTCTGATTTCTGTCAGGAGCCTCACCCATACTTAGCCGTGTGTCTGTGTGCGCACATTTTTGGATTAAGTGGCCAGAAGTTACTTTCTGTCACCCTGCCTTATTCTGACTTTTTGCTTAGCCCTTTCTTCCTGTCTGCTCGCTCCCTGTGTGCTCTTTGTTCCTTCCTTGTCTCTCTCCGTTGGAACAGATGCTCCATGAGAACCAAGGCCATATTGTCCACTCCCCACCAAACCCCTCGTGCCCGGCGCGGTGCCCGGCACATCATGAACATTCATGAATACATGGCCCACAGACACACCTCCTCATGCTGGAGCATGGCACTGCACCAGTCTCAGGTTTAATCCAGTGGTTTCCTACATCAAAGGAATCCTGCAGAGAATGTAAAAACTGAAGAGGGCAAGGCCATTGAAATTAAGAACTGTTTCTTGGATCTCTTGGTTTCACTATGAGTCACTCTGAACCTCAGTGTGGCGATGTTTTAGCTGTTGATTGGAAAGTAGCTGGGACCTTTCTTCTTAGCACTAAACAACTGTGTTAATTTTACAGACATGCCGAAAGTCAGCAGAAGCACATGGCAGAGAAAATGCCCACAAAGTGAAAAGAAGCCATCCAACCAGAGGACAAACTAGACTTCATTTTGCTTCCGTGGTTGTAAAAATGTTGTTGCTAAAGGTGGCGCAGAAACAAACAAATATCAGTGTTAGTCATTGATAATGTCTGAAGCTTAATGTCCAGTGATTGGCCTTTGCTTCTTAATTTATTTTAATTTTTTTACTGTGCCATTAATATCAGGCATTTTAATAAACTATTGTTACAAAAATGTACAGTACTTAACACTATCACAACTCATGGTTAATTAAAGAGGGTAGTTTTAACTTTATTTTTACTTGTTTAGACCTTTAAGTTGGAGCAGTATTTTGCCATTGACTACTTCATCCCCACGGTAGTTTTAAAGAACTGTAAATGACGGTGCTATACAAGTCAAAACATACATGCCTGCCTCGTAGTGAAGTCGTAGCTCTCCGTAATACGTATATTTTGATCAGTTTTCAACATTTTGTGAATGTTGACTACCTGAACTTCATTTTTAGATGTGCTATTAACATTCTGTTGGATTCAGAGGGTTCCTCGAAAGTTTTCTGTATAAATATGTAAAATAAAAATTAAAACTTTGTTTCATATGATACGTCTTTTTGCTCACTCGCAAGCCCCTACCCTGGCCGTATTTCTTCCCTTTTCGCTCTTCCCTCAACTGAAAAAATTCCTCACCAGGAATTTCTTCCTGTTTTAACCACTTCTATTGGTCTCGTGAAGAAAACTGCCAAGCCTAAAGACGTAAAGGAGAGGTTACTTATTTATTTATTTTTAGAGAGAGGGGAAGGGAGGGAGAAAGAGAGGGAAAGAAACATCAGTGTGTGGTTGCCTCTCACGGGGCCCCCACTGAGCACCTGGCCCGCAACCCAGGCATGTGCCCTGACTGGGAATCAAATGAGTGACCTTTTGGTTCACAGCCTGTGCTCAATCCACTAAAGCTACACCAGCCAGGACAGTTATTTTTATTACAGAAAAAAAAACAACAAAGTACTCTGCAGAGGACAAGCAATGTAGTGAATTGCCAAGAAGATGGGAAAGTGTGTGAGCGTGTGTGGGAGTGAATGTGTGTGTGCATGAGGGTGTGAGGCGTGTGTGTGTGAGAGAGTGTGTGTATGTGTGTGTGTGTGAGAGTGGCCAAAGAGGACAACATCATCAACATCCCCACTAGCGCTTCTGTCGCTGCTCTACGCTCCCACTCTGGAATTCCAGCCCCGTACCACTTACTAGCTGCTGGTCTTGTTAGAGCTTATTCCTGCATCGAAACTCCATTTATCAGAGTTGCCACACGAATGTGTTGCTTGCATATGCGCTTTTCTCAAGGCCAGGTGTTGCCATTTTTCCAATTTTAACCACTTCCACAGGTTTAATGAGGAAAAGTGCTAAGTCCAAAGAATTATTATTCCCCAATAAGGAGAAAGCTTCAGAAAATCAATTTAATTAGCTATCCTCCCTGCAGGTGTTAGGGAAACAAACTAAGGCAGAGATGAGCAATTATCATTCCAGAACCACCCACAGACCACCTGGTTTCACTCTAAGATCCATGACGTAATCTGAAAATAGAAGTTTAGGCAACTGTCTACATTTTCCTTTTAAAAAGACCCAGCGACACGGTGTAATAGTAGTAAAGCGCCGCCAGTGTTCATAGTCTTCTATAATAAACTGTAACACTAATCACGTTTATGGGCTTCAGACCAGTTATTTAAAATCGAAAAGAAAAAGCAGCCCTGAAATGTATTTTCGCTGTTGCGAGTTGGCTATCAGGCAGGACAGGTCGCTCACCATTGCGCTAAAGCACAGGAGGCAAACTCAGGGCCCGCGAGCCAAGTCCAGCCCTCCTCCACCTGGTCTTCCCCCGGCCAGCACCTTGTTTCTCCCCGGCGGCAGCGCCGAGCTCCTTGCCCCTAATTAGGAGTAGTTACATTTACACAGTCCTCCGGTGACATTCAGCCCTTGGAAATCAACGGTGAGGCTGATGTAGCCCCGGTGAAGAAGTTTGCACCCCTGAGCTAAAGGCTGGCACCCAAAGTCCTCTCCACAAGGCAATGGGAAACGGAGCCTGAAGCCCAGCACCAGCCGTAGGGGATCTGCTGGGCTGATCGGAGCCGAGAGTCCAGGCCCGGCTCCTGGACCTCTGCTGCTTCGTCTGGGTGAGAACACTGGTCAGTAAGGGGCGATTCTCATCCTCACCTGCACAGTGGAGTCACCTGGACAATTTAGCAACCACCAGGGCCAGGCCTCCCAGCAGGGTCTGGTTCCCACCCCACCCCCCAGATACTGACTTAATTGGCCCAAGGTGTGGCCTAGGTATTGGGATTTTTTTAAAGGTCCTTTGGTAATAACAATGCTGAGAACCACTACCTCAGACTTTATTCCTTTTTAGCTTTTTTTATTTGTTTAGTATCTACTGTTTTCCCAATTAAAATGTATTACTACTAATTTGACTTTTGGAGAGAGCTGATCTAGGAAGAGCACTACAAAAAATGCCCGTGCCCAGCTAACACAGTGCGCGCTGAAAACCTCCCTCAGGGACATCCACCACCTGCAGTCCTGACACTAAAACTCGGCCCGCCCGGACTTACATTTCTTTAAGTCCTTGCCAGCATTGACAGTGTCCATAAAAATTTAGAAATGAGTTTTCTCTTTGTCTTAAGCAATGCAATCTCGCTGGCTGGACACGTGCCCTGAAGAACTCCATGGCTTCGAAACTCGTCAGGTGTTTGAAGCCCGTAATCATAACTAGGGAACCCCCAGCTTGAGAAGGAAGAAAGTGAGATTACATCACAAAGGCCCCTGGAAACACCTCCGGGGTCAAAGCCAGCTAGGAGTAGAGCAGTTCTTCATACCCCAAGACCCTCGAAGGAGGTGACACTTGGTGTCTGATATCCCTTGATTCCCTCGGCAGAGCCGTCACCATGTGACTCCCCTGCAAAGGGACCCTTTCAACATGGGGTCTTTGTAGTCCTATGGCTGAGGTTTCTCAGCAAGGATTGGGGTTATTCCCAACAGGATTTTCTCATCTGCCCTAGATCATCACCCTTCCATACATTAACTAGGACCCTTAACCAGGCTTAGCTAGGAGGCTCGACGGCTGACCTGAAAACCAGGGCCTTCTCGCTCCCTGGTTTTATGAGAATGCGGCGTGAGAGTGCCCGGGCTCTGGGGCTGGAAGGAACCGAGCACAGAAGCCGACTCCACCTCCTCCCTAGTGATTTGACCTTGAAGAAGTTGCTGCGGCTCAATTTTATCTTATTTTATCACCTAAAAATGAGTTCTCTTGGGGTCATTCTAAAAATTGAGTAAAATAGTGTCCATGAAAGCTCCTGGCAGCGCCAGCAGATCCTCAATAAATAATTGTCGAAAGAAGTACGTGATCAGGATTTGGGTGAAGGAGGCATTCTGTGTTTTACCAGCCTCTGAGATTTAACACATCCTTGAGGGGTTTTTCACTTCGTTTGTTAATCATTAATTTTCACAACAGATACTCAAAGAAAAAACAACATCAGTCTTCAAGCTGCATCACTCCTCCAAATATCAGCGTTAAAACTTGGAATGTATTCCTACATACCTGTTTCCATGTGTACACAAACAAATGCAACGAATAGGTTTTCTGTTTCAATTTGTTTATACAAAGGTGGGATCACACAAAACAGTGTTTTGCAATCTTCCTTGTCCATGGACACCCTTCCAGGTGAGTCCATATGAATGGATCTAAGTCATTTTTTTAAAGATTTTATTTATTTATTGTTAAAGAGAGGGAGAGAAACATCAATGTGTGGTTGCTTCTCATGTGACCCCCACTGGGGACCTGGCCCGCAACCCACGCATGTGCCCTGACTGGGAATCAAACTGGTGACCCTTTGGTTCACAGCCCATACTTAATCCACTGAGATACACCAGCAGGGCTGAGTCAATTTTTTACCATATATAATCATCCCCCGTATAATGAAAATACTATATCCAGCTATTCCTTTTAATGGTGGGCATTAAGGATCTTTCCAGATTTCTTCCACTAAACACCGTGATGCAATAAATACACTTGTACTTAATCTACTTGTTCTTTTATTCTGTGATAACTTCTCTCCGAAGCATTGATCTCAGTCCGGAGGCTTTCCTTCTACAGAATGTCGTCTGCACTGTCTCTAATTAAACAGCACAAGGGAAGATGTGGCTCGCCACCTGCCGACACGCACGCCTCCCCACCGTGTTCGCAGTTACACAGTTGTCCCTGGGAAGTGGCTAAACGGGAACTGCACTGCTCTCCTACCACCCCCTTGTCTCTAGATGCATCCCATGACTGACTTGCATCCATAAAACATGAGTGGGTGTCATCCCATGACTGACTTGCATCCAAAAAACATGAGTGGGTGTGATGTGTCTTCATTCCAGCCAAGCCTTGGAAGAAGGGGTTTGCCTTCTCCATGCTTCCTCCTCCTCCTCACATCAACCACGGGAACCCAGGGGATGGCAGAGCTGCAGTGTGGAGGGAGTCGGCGTCCTGGAGGCCGCTGCGTGGGGAGGGCTGCCTGCCATCCTGCAGGATTTGCCTCAGACCGACCATCACAGGAGTGAGACGTAAACTATGATTATGTCTGAGCCATCGTACTGCATCAGATCTCTCTGATGCTGCAGCTAGCATTACCGTAACTGAGGCAAGTCCTTAACAAGGAAGACTACAGTCCTTTAAGAAAAAGCTACAACTCAGACCAAGGTCTCTGGAGACAAAGCCTGTGTCCTTAACCACCACGCAACACTGCTTCCAGCGGTCCCACCTCTTTCCTCTAAAACATCTTCTCTAGTCAGAGGCTTATCCTTTCCAGTTTATGGTCCTCTTCAGTTGAGTTTACATCCTGCCCTCCCCGCATTCTAGCGTTCCCTCTAGTCATTGGGTCAGAATGAGGTTTGTCCCGAACATTCACAGCAGAAACAAGAATACGGATTTTTATCATGATGCCAGAAACACAAATATTTATCAGGCGAGTGCCGGAGACTTTTTCCGGCGTCCATCTGGAAGAGCCTTGGGTTTCCGCAACCCTCAAGACCACACTTGGATTATTACTACCCCAGCAGAATTCTGATGCTTAGAAAAAGCAATTACCTTTTGTACTGATGTTCATTCATTTTTTTTCTAAATAAGATATGACACATTCATTATGAGCTAGGTTGATGGGTAATGAGTTTTTCGGGATATTTTAATTGGGACTCATAGTCCATTGTCAGTGTAAATTATTATTATATTAAATATTATGAATTAATGATCTGGCTATGCAAAACGAAAGTGCCCTCCTAATTTCTGAGTGAGAATGCAAACAGTCTTTCATTTAGTAGGAAATTATTTACCAGGATGAATTAATGTGCTGTAAGAAATTCTTTCCCAGAGTATGCTTGCCTTCACACATTTCTCTGTTCTAGAACAAGCCTCTGCCTGTGGTTCTAACACTGCCCTTGTTTCAAAAACTCCTGCGTGAACTTCCAGGAGTTCACCCACTCCTGGCTCTTGTTC
>PVKM010037134.1:0-14565 GCA_004027735.1 Carollia perspicillata | reverse complement strand
TTGTCAAATATTAATTGACTCTAAAGACATGGGCTTATTTCTGTGTTCTCTATTATGTTCAATTGATAGATACATCTGTTCTTATGCCAATACCAGGCTGTTTTGATTAAAGTGTCCTTGTAGTATAGTTTTATATCAGGTATTATGATACCCCCAACTTCATTCTTCTAAAATCTCAGACATTGTTTGTAGCAATATTTTATTGGATATGTCTCCCCAGGCAAGGGAAACAAAAGAAAAAAAAGAACAAATGGGACTATATTAGACTAAAAAGGTTTTGCACAGGAAAGGTAAACATCAACAAAATAAAAAGACAACCACAGAATGGGAATCATATTCACTGATACATCTGCTAAGGAGTTAATATCCAAAATTTATAACGAACTTAGAAAATTCAACACAAAAACAACCAACCAAGCAAACAAACAACCCAATTAAAAAATGGGCAAAGGACCTCATTAGACACCTCCGAAGATGACATATAGATAGCCCATAGACATGAACAGATGATCAACATCACTAACCATCAGAGAAATGCAAATTAAAACCAGAGTATTTTTTGTTTCCATATAAATTTTTGGAATATTCTAGATCTGTGAAATATACCCACAGCATTTTAATAGGAATTTCACTGAATCTATAGATTGCTTTGAGTATTATGGGCATTTTAATAATGTTAATTCTTCTAATCCATGAACAGAGTACACGCTTCCACTATTTGTATCTTCCTTGGTGTTTTTCCTCAGTGTCTATGGTTTTCTGAATATAGACCTACTGAATATAGGTCTTGGTTAAATTTATTCCGACTTACATCATTTTTTTTGTTGCAATAGTAAATGGGATTGTTTCCTTAGTTCTATTTCTTGATAGTTCATTAATTGATATATATAAATGTCATTGATTTCTGAGTATTGATTTTGTATCCTGCTACTTTGATGAATTCATTTATTAAGTCAAGTAGTTTTTTGGTAGAGCCTACAGGATTTTCTATGTACAGTATCATGTTGTCCACCAATAATGACAGTTTTACTTTTTCCTTGCCACTTTGGATGCTTTTTATTTCTTCTTATCTGATCGCTGTGGCTAGGACTTCCAGTATTATGTTGAATAAGAGTGGTGAAAGTGGACATCCCTTCTTTTTCCCAATGTTAAGGGAAATGGTTTTAGTTTTTGCCCATTGAGTATGAGGTCGGCTGTAGGTTTTTCATATATGACCTTTATTGTGTTGAGGGTTGATCCCTTTATTTCCACTTCGATGAGAGTTTTTATCATAAATGGGTGCTATATTTTATCCAAAGCTTTTTATGTATCTATTGATATGATCATGTGATTTTTATCTTTTATATTTTTATATGATATATCACATTTATTGATTTGTGAATATTGTACCAAGCTTGCATCTCCAGGATAAATCCCACTTTATCATGGAGAATGATCTTTTTAATGTATTGCTGGATCTAGTTTGCTAATACAGTATTTTGCTGAGAATTTTAACATCTGTGTTCATCAGAGATATCAGCTGATAGATTTCTTTCTTTGTTGTTTCTTACCTGGTTTTGGAATTAGGATTATATTAATCTCATCAAAAGATCTTGAGAGTCTTCTTTCTTGAACTTTTTTGGAAAGTTTGAGAAGGATATGTGTTATTTCTTTGAATAATTGGTAAAATTTGCCTGTGAAACTAACTGTTTCAAGACTTCTGCTTGCTGGTAGATTTTATATTATTATTGTTATCAGTCTATCCAGGTTTTCTGCTTCTTCCAGATTCAGTTTTGAAATATTGTATGTTTCCAGAAATTTATCCATTTCACCTGGGTTTTCCACTTGGCATATAGATGTTCATAGAAATTTCTTAAAATCCTTTGTATTTCTGGGGTATCAGTTGTTACCACCTTTTCTTTCATTTCTTATTTTATTAAATTGTGTCCTCTCTTTGTTTTTTTTTTTTTTTTTTCTTGCTGAGTCTGATTAAAGCTCTTGGATTCATTGATCTTTTGAAAAAAATTTTAGGCTCTATGTCATTTATTTTTGCTCTGATATTGATTATTTCCCTTCTACTTACTCTGGGCTTTGTATGTTGTTGCTTTTCCAGTTCTTTTAAGTATATTGTTAGATTGTTTATTTGAGATTTTTCTATCTTCTTGATGTAGCCCTGTAGTACTATGGACTTCTATCTCAGGACTGCTTTCACTGTGTCCAATAAGTTTGGGGTTGTTGTTCCTTTTTATTTGTTTCCAGGTACTTTTTGATTTTTCCTTTCATCTCATTAATTATACATTCATTATTTAATAACATGCTATTTGGTCTCTATGCATATGCATGTTTTTTAGTTTTTTTAATTGAAGTTAATTTTTACTTTATGACATTGCAATACCAAAACATGTATGATATGATTTTCATTTTCTTGAATTGTTGAGACTTACTTTGCATCTTACCATGTGATCTATCTATGAGAATGATCCAAGTGCAATTCAGAAGAAAGTGCATTCTGCTCCTCTGGGCTGAAATGTAAATATCAATTAAATCTGTGTGATTAGTGTGTTGTTTAAGTTGCTGTTTCTTATTTTATTTTACTTTTTAACAATATTGTACTATTTAAAAATGAATTATTGTGAGAAAATGAATTACAGTTGTCCTCATTTTCCCCCATTGCTCTCCCCTGCCCTACAACCCCCACCTCCACATTCAATCCTCTCCCTGCCCAGTGTCTTTGTCCATAGGCCCTTTATACATATTTCTTGACAACCCTTCCCCTTTTTTCCTTCATTATTCCAATCCTCCCTTCCCTCTGGTCACTGTTAGTTTGTTCATTATTTCCATGTCTCTGGTTTTATTTTGCTCATTTGATTTGTTGATTAGGTTCCACTTATAGGTGAGATCTTATGGTATTTGTCTTTTACTTCCTGGCTTATTTCACTTAACATAATGCTCTCCAGTTCCATCCATGCTATTGCAAAGTACAGAAGCTCCTTCTTTCTTTCTGCTGTGTAGTATTCCACTGCGTAAACATACCACAGTTTTTGATCCACTCATTTACTGATGGGCACTTAGGCTGTTAGTGATGCTATGAATATTGGAGTGCATAGGTTCTTTGGAATTGGTGTTTCAGGATTCATAGGATATAACCCCAGGAGTGAAATTGCCAGGACAAAAGGCAGTTCAATTTTTAGGTTTTTGAAGAAATTCCATACTGTTTTCCATGGAAGTTGCACCAGTGTTCATTCCACCAATAATTTACCAGGGTTCCCTTTTCTCTGCAACCTCGCCAGCACTTGTCATTTGTTGATTTGTTTATGATGACCATTCTGACCAGTGTGAAATTGTGTCTTATTGAGGTTATAATTTGCATCTCTTTTATGGCTAGTGATGCTGAACATCCTTTCTTATGTCTTTTGGGCCCCTGCATGTCCTCTTTGGAGAAGTGTTGTTCAGGTACTTTGCCCATTTTTTAATCCGATTATTTCTGTTCCTGTTGTGGAGTCCTGTGAATTCTTTGTATATTTTAGATATCAAATCCTTGTTCAAGGTATTATTGGCAAATATATTCTCCCATATGGTTGGTTCTCTTTTCATTTTGCTGATGATTTCTTTAGCCATGGTGAAACTTTTTAATTTGTATAATGCGATTTGTTTATTCTTTCCTTTATATCCTTGCTCTAGGGGACATGTGTGTGAAAATAGTGCTGTATGGAATACCAAAAATTGTCCTGCCTTTGTCCTCCTTGAGTACATTTATGGTGTCGTGACTTATATTTAAGTCTTTTATCCATCTTCAGTTTATTTTGTGCATGGTGTAAATTGATCATTGAGTTTCGTTTTTTTTGCATGTGGCTGTCCAGATTTCCCAACACCATTTGTTGAAGAGGCTGTTTTTACTCCATTTTATGGTCCTGCCCCATTTATTGAATATTAATTGACCATAGGACATTGGCTTATTCTCGTCTTTCTATTCTGTTCCATTGATCTGTGTGTCTGTTTTTATGCCAGTACCAGATGGTTTTGATTACAGTGGCCTTGTAATATAGTTTGATGTCAGGTATTGTGATCCCTCCTACTTTGTTCTTCTTTCTCAAGATTACTGAGGCTAATAAGGGTCATTTATAATTCCATATAAATTTTTGAAATGTTTTTTTTATATATGTGAAATATGTTATTGACATTTTAATAAGGATTACATTGAATCTATAAATTGCTTTGCGTAGTATAGATATTTTGCTCATGTTAATTTCTTCCAATCCCTGAATATGATATATGCTTCCACTTATTTGTGTCTTCCTTAATTTTTTTTTTCAATGTTGTATAGTTTTCTGAGTACAGATCTTTTACCTCCTTGGTTAGGTTTATTCCTAGGCACCTTGTTTTTCTTGTTGCTATCATAAATGGGATTTATTTCTAATTTCTGTTTCTGATGTTTTGTTATCATTGTACAAAAATGTCTTTGACTTCTGAACATTAACTTTGTATTTCACTGTTTTTCCTAATCGCACAAACAAAAGGAAAGACAAAAATCACATGATCATATCAACAGATGTGGAAAAAGCATTTGATAAGGTACAATACCCATTTATGATAAAAAACACACTTAGCAAAGAGAGAGTAGAGGGAACATACCTCAACATAATTAAGGCCATATATGAGAGACCTACAGCCAGCATCATACTTAATGGACAAAAACTGAAATTTTCCCCACTAAGATTAGGAATAAGACAAGCATGTCCACTTTCACCACTTCTATTCAACATAGTATTGGAAGTTCTAGCCACAGCAATCAGACAAGTAGAAGAAATAAAAGACATCCAAATTAGAAAGGAAGAAGTAAAATTGTCCTTGTTTGCAGATTAAATGTTAGTGCACATAGAAAACCAAATAAATTCTATGAGAAAACTACTTGTCCTTCCTTGTTTTTTCGTGTGGAAGATCTATCTATTGATGACAGTGGGGGTGTTAAAATCCCCTACAATGACTGTGTTTCTGTTGATACCTTCCTTAAAGTCCTCCAAGATTTTCTTTCTATATTTAGGTGCTCCTATATTGGGTACAAGGTTATATCCCTTATTGGGAAACTCCTTTAAGTATTATGTACTGACCTTCTTTGTCTTTAATTATGGTCTTTGTTTCAAAGTGTATTATGTCAGATGTAAGTATTGCTACTCTAACTTCTTTTTCATCTGCATTTACATGAAATATTCTTTTCCATTTCTTCACTTTCCATTTATGTAAATCTTTTGCTCTGAGGTGGGCCTCTCATAGACAGCATATGTTTATGGTTCATATTTTCTTATCTATTGTGCTAACCTATGTCTTTTGATTGGATCATTTAAGCCATTTACATTGAAGGTTATTATTGATAAGTACTTATTTATTTCAGTTTATTTCTTTATACCTATATTCCTCTCTCTCTCTATTTCTTCTTATCTTTAAAGTAGTCCTTTGAATATAGAGTACTCTCAATTGCAGATTCTTGCTTTTCATTACTTTGAATTATCAATGCCAGTCCCTTCTGTATTAAAGTGTTTCTGCTGAAACATAAGCTGACAGTCTTATTGAAATTCCCCTATAGGTAACTGATTGTTTCTCTCTTATAGCTTTTAAGATTCTCACTTTGTCTTTAAACTGCCATTTTAATTATAATGTGTCTTGGTGTGGGTCTCTTTGGATTCATATATATTGGGACTTTTTGTGCTTCATAAACTTGTGTGACTTGTTCTTTCACCAAGTTAAGGAACTTTTCTGTCCTTACTTCTTCAGACAGGTTTTCAATCCCTTGCTCCCTTTCTTTTCTTTCTGCTATCTCTTTGATGCAAATATTGTAGCATTTAATTTTGTCCCAAATTTCTCTTAAACCTTCCTCATTTTCACTAAGTTTTTTGTTTCATTTCTCTGATTTGGCATTTTTTTCTACCTTGTTTTCCATATTGCGATTTGATCCCCTGCATCATTTAGCCTGATTTGAATTTCTACTAGTGTATTCTTCATTTCAGATATTTCAGTCTTCATTTCTAACTGGTTCTTGTTTGTAGTTTTTATGTCTTTTTTAATGCTGATATAGTATCTCCCTGAGTTCTCTGTAGTTCTCACTAAGTTCCTTGAGCATCTTTATAATCATTATTTTGAACTTTATGTCTGATAAATTGCTTGCCTCGATTTCATTTGGTCTTTTTTTTCTGTGGAAGGGGTCACCTTTACTTTCATTTGGATGTTGTTTTTTCCTCCTAGTTTTAGCTGACTTTATCTTATTTGTTTCTATGTATCAATAGGTCTCTTTGACTCCCTGTCTCCTGATTTGGTCTTATGTGGTAGGAGTCTTGTGGAACTCTGTCTGTCTCCTTGATCTCCTGAGCTGGATGATCTAGGAATATCTCTTGTATGGGTATGTGTACTTTCTTGTTGTATTTGGGTCTTGATTGTTGTTGACCCATTTGTTGGTAGGATCTCCTCTCCAGCAGGCTGGCTGCAGGGCTCAACCACTACCACATCTTGTATGCTGCTATATAGGTGCTGACAGAACAAAACAAAACACTCAAAAACAACCAAAACAAGCAGCAAAAAAGATCTCCAATAAAACATCCAAATCAGTGACAAAAGAGCAAAGAATTATAAAAGTGGAAAGAGAAATAGAGTAGTAAAAGAAAAAAATACAAAAAAAAAACCAAAGGAAAGAAAAAATGATTATGAGAGGGGAGAAGGAAGAGAAATGATAAAAATAGAAAATAGAGGAAATCACCAAAAAAGGACAAAGACTGGTAAAAAATAAAAAACGAATAAGAAAAGAAGAAAAGAATAAAAAAGAAGAACGAAAGAAGAAGGAAAAATTGGAGTAAGAAAAAGGATGAATAAAATAGGAGATATAGAAGAAAAATTCAAGAGAAAAAAGAAAAAGTGAAGAAAAAGAAAAAACAATAAAGAGCTAAACAAAAGAAAAAAATAATGAAAAGAATGTAAAAGAATGAATTGAAAATTATCACCAGAGTTTAGTTGTCTTCTGGGTTCTTCTTTTGGCTATGACTCTGCTGTTGTCTGAAGTTGGTATAAGCCAATATCAAACGCTGTGCCCATCTAGCTCTAGGCAGCCTATTTGAAGCTATATGTGATTCACAGTTTGTGTCTGTCTCCTCCAGGGTTGGCTGCACATGGGATGGACCATGCTATGCTTCAAGGCTGGTTTTTATCAGCACAGGGCCTAGGGGTGGGTCAGTAAACAACCAAAGGCACCACAGGATCTACTTCCACCTGCCTCTGCCTTCAGTCCTGCTATTAGTCTTAGTCTAGTAGCTTACCCAACTGCTTCCAATAGGGTTTCTGGCAGATTCAGGAGCATGGGAACCCTGGATCTCCCATAGGAAGTTCTGTTCAGACTTCAGGAAAGATGGCAAGCATGTTCCCTCAGTCCCACAGGACTTGTCTGAGTCTGTCCCAGATTATTTTCTTGACCTTGGCAGGGTGGAACCCCTAGTACAAAAGTGAGTGGAACACCAGAGCCCACAGTTTGGGTCTGCTGGAAACCAGGAGGGTGTTTCTATGATTCTCCCATGGCAGTAAAACACTTGTCTGGTTCCTGGGAATGTGTATGGAATGGCCATGCCCTAAAGCCAGTTTCTGACACCCCCTTCATTTGCCAGTCTTGCTGTCTTATTGTAGAGGTTGAGATGTAGGGTGTGGCAAAGTAAGAGATTAAAAGAAAAGGAAAAAGTGCTGCAAGTTGAGATGAGGATTCCACAAGATGGGGGGAAAGTTTCTCATAGGTTAGCGTAATTGTTTTTCCCCTGGGAGGGGCTTACTCTCAAGAAAAATGATCATTGAGGTACCTAGGTATATCTTTGCTTTGGGATTTCAGTAGCCACTTCCCCATATGTCTGCCAAAAACCTCTCACTCAATACTTTCCTCAAGTGTATATTTCCTTCCCTTCACCCAAGCCCAAAGTGAGTAGCTGCAAACAAGAAACATGTGCTTTGGCCCCTTAGAAAAATTAAAAAAGAAATAATAATAATGGCTGCATCTCCAGTTGGCTCCATCTCTCCCCAGCAGACAAAATCCCTGCAGTGTTTCTCTGCTGGATGCTCCATTGTCAGTGATCCAGGCACTGACACTCTGTGCTGGAGAGCCAGAGCTGGGGTTCAAACTTTACTTCCTCAGTGGAAAACTCCCACAGCAGGGATAAACCTTGGCCTGCTGCCCGTGGGAGTAGAGTTCTCCCCCATAGTGTCCCTGTGCTTCCTACCAGTCTCAAGATGGTTTCTGTCCATCCTTAGTTAAGAGTATCCTTTTCGAGTAGTCTTCCGTTGTTTATTTTGAGTGGCTCTTCTCTTCTTTATTTTTATTTCCTGTTTGGTTCTTGAAGGCAGTAGAAGACATATCCTCCTACTCTGCTGCCATCTTGTCCCTCATTATTTAGACTTGGGACTGCCACTCGTCTAGCTGCTGCCCTGGTGCTAATTCTCAGAATAGGTAAGTTTGTGTATGTTCCAGCTTTCCATGGGCCCATTAAATAGACCTGAGAAATTGGCAATTTCTTCTACCACCAAAGCTCCCAGTGATTTTTACAGCCAGAGTTTGTGAGGTTTTATTTTCCTGGCACTGGAACCCTGGACTAAGCAGTCTGGCCTGGGGCTGGGATCACTTGCTCCTTAGTTGTCCCTCCTGGTTTTTGTCTGCCACATGTGAATGTGGAACCAACTGTTCTACTGGCTGCCACCTCTCTACAACACAAGTGTGTATTCTCCACCCTTCCTAACTGTATGGATGAGTGTTTCTTCTTTAAATCCTTGGTTTTTGGACTTTCATACAGTTTGATTTTCTGGCAGCTGTGGTAGTTTTTTTTTTTTTTTTTTTTTGGATTGGTTGTTATCCTTCTTATGCTTGTATGAGGAGGTGAAGCAAGTCTACATATGCCTCCATCTTGGCCAGAAGTTGATAATTAGTTTTTAAACCATAAAGATATTGAGGATGAAAAAGATGAATATGCCTGTCCTTAAATCTAAGACTTACTCAGTAAATATGTAAATAACAACTACGGACTTAATGTGAGAAATAGGGCATTGGAGAAGGGCTTGAATTGATATTCAAAATTATCTACACAGATATAAGTCCCAATAGGACATACTTGGGGCTTTGGTAAAATAAAAACTAAGTCCCTATGCCTACTCTGTGCTATCATGTTTTTGTTTATTTAGTGTTTCTGCTAATATGTTTTAGTGACAGGCTGAACCTAAATAATATGTAAGGTAAACTAGAAAATTGTGATGACTGCTGCACGTGCCAGGGATAACTATGGGAAGCAGGTGTGAGAGAAGATGAGTCTCACTTGAAAAGAGTAGTGTGATTCCCTACTAGCTGGGGACATCAGATACTAGAGTCCTCAATGGATTATTCCCCAGAAGTTTCCAAATAATTATTTAGTCTAACATTTAGATTCTCTTCCCATGATACCTTGAGGCTGAAAACTTACAGAGCTGAGAAAACTAATTTCAGGAATCCTAACTGCAATAGTCAGAAGTGACATCCTCAAGCTCCTAAAATCTCTGATTAAGGAGTAATTAGAGAAAAGCTCATAAACTCAAGGAAGCATGGGACTCTTAGGATTATAACTGAAATAAGACAAAAGTTCCAAATCATTCTAGAGTTGGAAGGAACAAAATAGAGAAAGCATTTGTTCATTAATTGGCTTGTGTATTTTGGGAAAAACTAGAGACAAAAATAAAATTGCTTTTGCTGCTAGTTTATCTGTTATTGTTTTTTTTTTTTCCTTGCCCATGAATATGTGCCTCACATGTCTGGTCTAGGTGCTCATTGTTAGCTGGGACATCAGACTGGCTGTTGGTCAGAACATCTTTATTTTTATCTGTATATGGTTTTTGTGTGTGTGGGCTTGTTTGGGTTTCCTCACAATATGACAACATGGTGTTTAAAGCAGAGGTTCAAGAGAGCAAGGTAGAAACATATAACATTTTAATTTTTTTCTCAGAAGTGATAAAATGTCACTTCTCTCTACTCTATTAGGACAGACATGGTCCCCCTACCAGTTCAAGTGGAGGGGACCTGGGCCCTCATACTGCTTTGAATAATTTTTAAGGTCACATTAAAATCGTGTGGGATGAAATATATTATTGCACCTATCTTTGGATGATATAATCTACCGAAGAAATAATTGCATGTAGTTTAGTCTGACAAAGTTTAGAAAGGAGCAGAGAGGAAGTATATTCAACTTCACTTGCCCATTCTTGATGACTTGCTTGTGCTAGTTTCTCTATCAGGAATGCTTATCTCTGCACTGTCTTGATTATGTAAATTCTCACATTCATTTAAAATCCATCATTAGTATCACACCCTTTCATGTATTACATGTCTCTCTAAAATTTTGCAAATTGAATGTATTGGAAAACCATTAATTTTTTTAAAAAATGAAGTGATGTGAAATAACATTTTAAAGGAAGAGTAATTAAAATATTGTGATTGTGTTTAAGTAGTTAAGGGTATTTAGACTTGAACAGAGGGGAATATTTATTAAATAGTGCAAAATAAGGGATTTTTCATAAAATTATTGTAGGGTCTGAGGCCCAATTTTTGAATGGAGATGGAGGAGACTGTTAAAGAAATGACTAATTACACAATTCACCAAATGCAAAGAGGTTTTGGTAAAAATATTTGGGACCAATATTGCCAGTCAGAAACATCTGGAGGGTGGATAATTAAACTGAGTCAACTTTCTCTGAGTATTTTCTGTAAGAGAAGAGTAGGAAGGAAAGGTTCTTTAGGGATAAAGACAGAGAGAGGAAAGTGGCCAATAAGTGCATGTCCTTGGAATAAGGTTGATAAAACATAAAGTTATAGTATTGTGGAATCTAAAAAATGGGCAGAAACCTGTGATTTTGCTGCTTTGTCAAGACTTGCCATTCTCTTCTTATACCCTCCTCTCCTTTTGTGATCATCTTTGGTTGTATTTCTGGATTATTTTCCCCCATTTCATCGACCATCTTTTCCTATTCTTTTAAAAGAGATTTTATTAGATTTCCATTCATATATTATACTTTCATGGTGAAACATGTCACAAAGAACATTTATCAAAAAGGCTGCTTCATTACTTTGAAGTGATGGCAGGAGTAGTGTGTTTAGAGTAGCTAATTTTCTGTTCTTTGGTGTATCTTGAAGGGAGGCACATATTTGTTTTGGACTGAGCAGCATAGTCTTATCATGGTTGATTTTTGGTTGACTAGACTCCATCTCTAGGGCTGAGGTAGAGCATTGTTACGATGTACTAAAGAAGGTAGGACTTTTGGACATGAAATGTGCACTAGATTGGTGGCTTGACTAACTAGGCTGAAGATGCCTGAAATCTGTTAGAAATGCAGAACCTATGAAAAAATCCGAGTTGAATAAATAAAGGCTTGAGCTAAATCAATATTTAATCATATGTTATACATTATTTTATTTTCTCTTACATAATCAGCTGTGTTCAGGTACTAGAGTGAAAGAGTGTTAGAGTGAGAGCACACAGGAGGAGCATCTAGAGTAGAGCAGACTGATTGGGAAAAAAATAACTATGGTAGACACCGAGATCATTTATAATCATAAAATGAAAACCATTTTATATTCAGTGTATGAGAATGTTAAAATAAAATGTCATACACACATACAACTCTACACATATCCATTAAAATAATATTAAATGACATGGAAAATTATCATATTTTTAAGAAACAAATAAGGATATTCAGTATAACTCAAATTCTATAAAATATGTCTACAAAGATTAAAAATAAATATTTAATGCATTAAATATTGAATAGATATCACCAATTGGAAGAATGACAGGTTATTTTAATGTTTATCTTCCCTCTTTTTCATGCATTTCACAGTTCAAAAATACATAATTTTCTCATTAGTATTTAAGTAAAAGCTACTATTTCTAAATATGGCAAGTAATGAACATATTTTACAATAGGAATCTGGAAGAGTCCTGTTCTGAAGGCCCCTAAAGGCAAACCTTAAATATTACAAAGTTATTCTTAAAAACTGGAGGTGGAATGCTTAAAATTCTCAAAAATGGGAAGGCTTTAGTGACTGATGAAGTCACTAAAGTGTACACAAGATTGCGATTATGTTTTACATAAATGATCATAAATTGGATGCCAGAAGGAGAATCTAACCTCCAGAATCTTACATTTTATGTAAAATCTCCATTTTACATAAATGACCCCAGAATCTAACCTCCCACAACCTCACTGCTTTCTAGATCCAACTCTCAACCCTTCCCTTCCCAACAAGAGTCTTATCTTCTTCCCATCCTTTCTTAAAAGTGGCTAGTTGGGTTGAAGATCATGGTTAACACTACACATAGCCAAAAGATCTCCTGTCTCTTATATACCAGCTGCTACTGTAAATATCATAGAATACTCTCCTGCTGTCTTAAACCATTTTGCCTCCTCCTCCAACTGATCACAAAAAAGAGTAGGTGGAAGTGGTGAACACCGGGATATCTGAAGGAGATTGCACCACTGAATCTCACAGGCATTCTACCACAGCAACTCACACCGCAAACCCTGGGAGCCAGAAAAAATCCATTTAAGAAGCGGGAGCTAACAAGAAGAGTCTCACAAGCAATTAGAAGACAAAGAAACAATCCACAAGTGAAGGGAAAGGAGGAAGCCTCAGAAAGAATGCTAAATAAAATGGAGGCAAGTCAGCTATCAGATATCTAATTCAAAGAACTGGTTATCAGGAAGTTCCATGAGCTCACAATAAGCTAGCAGAAACTACAGGGGAACTACAATGAACTCACTGCAAACTATATCAACATGAAAAAGGAAATAGAAACCATCAACAAGGACCAAGAGGAAATGAAGAATACAATTTCTGAACTTAAGAACACAGTGGAAGGAATCAAAAGCAGGATCGATGAAGCAGAAGATTGGATGAGTGAGTTGGAGGACAAAGTAGAAAAAAACACCCAGAAAGAGCAAGAAAAGGAAAAGAGGCTCAGAAAGAATGAAGAGGATATTAAGACAAATGCAAGACAATATGAAACATAATAATAAACATATAAGAGGGATGCCAGAACGAGATCAAGGGATAGAAAATCTATTTGAAAAAGTAATGATGTAAATCTTCCCTAATTTGACAAGACAAAAAGTCACAGAAATCCAGGAGACACAGAGAGTCCCAATCAAGAGGAACCCAAAGAGGCCCACTTCAAGACACATCATAATTAAAATGGCAAAATTCCAAGACAAAGAGATAATCTTAAAGGCAGCAAAGGAGAAGAAGGAAGTAACATACAAGGGAGCCCCAATAGGGTTAGCTGCTGACTTCTCAATGGAAATGCTCCAAGAAAGAAGAGAATGGCAAGAAATGTTCTAAGTAATGAGAACCAGAGGCCTGCAACCTAGGCTTCTTTACCCAGCAAGGCTCTCAATCAAGATAGAAGGCCAAATAAAGAGCTTCCAAGACAAAAGAAGTCTAAAAGAATACACATCCACCAATGAAGCACTACAAGAGATGCCAAAGGGACTGCTCTAAGGAAAAGAAAGAAAAGAGAGAGACAGAGAGGAACTTAAGCACAAAAATGACAATGAATAAGTACCTATCAATAATAACCTTAAACGTAAATGGATTAAATGCTCCAATCAAAAGGCACAGAATAGCTGAATGGATAAGAGAGCATGACACACATGTATGCTGCCTACAAGAGAACCACCTGAGGACAAAAGACATACACAGACTGAAAGTGAAGGGCTGGAAACAAATTTTCCAAGCAAATGACAGGGAAAAAATGCCGGGGTAGCAATACTCATATCAGACAAAATAGACTTAAAAAAAAAAAAAGAGCTATAAAGAGAAACCCAGAAGGTCACTTCATAATACTCAAGGGAAGAATCCACCAAGAAGACATAAACATTGTAAATATATATGCACCCAATATAGGAACACCCAAATACACAAAGAAAATCTTAGAGGACTTCAAGAAAGATACTGATAGAAACACAATTATAGTAGGGGATTTAAACACCCCACTGTCAAAATGGACAGATCTTCCAAACAAAATATCAACAAAGATATTGTGGCATTGAGAAATGTCCTAGATGAAATGGACTTAACTGATATATATAGAGCTCTGCATTTGAAAGTAGCTAAATACACATTCTTTTCAAATTTACATGGAACATTTTCAAAGATAGACCACATGATAGGACACAAAACAAGCCTGAACAAAGTCAAGAAAATTGAAATCATACCAAGTATTTTCTCTGACCACAATGGAATGAAATTAGTATCCAACCCCAAGGGAAAAACCCAAAACACTCAAAATCATGGAGATTGAATAGCATGCTATTAAGCAATGAACGGGTCAAAAATGAAATTAGGGTAGAAATCAAAAAGTTCCTGGAAACAAATGAAAATGAACTCACAACAACACAAAACTTATGGGACACAGTGAAAGCAGTCCTGAGAGGGACATTCATAGTGATACAAGCCTACCTAAAAAAAAAAAAAAAGAAACATTTCAAACAAGCAACCTAACACTATGCATGTAAGAACTCAAGGAACAACAAAGACAGCCCAGAGCAAGT
>PVKM010037133.1:0-14561 GCA_004027735.1 Carollia perspicillata | reverse complement strand
ATTAAAGAGGGAGATCCATCTTCTTAGGACTTTACCCTTTTGTTTGAAAGAAAAATGGAATGGGCTTCCATCAATAGCAATCTCTGGGAAGATTGCTAGGTGGGTCAAGATTGAGCCATAAATTTTCTAAATTTTTATTTTGTTTTTACTATAGATAATACATCACATGGTTTAAAATTCAAAAGGGTATTATAATAAAAAATCTCCCTCCTTCATCTTGCAGGTTTTAAGTTCCCTTTCCCAAAGGTAAGCAATGTTGTCAGTTTCTTTTTTTTTAAATATTTTATTTATTTATTTTCAGAGAGGAGACAGGAAGGAGAAAGAGTGGGAAAGAAACATCAATGTGTGGTTGCCTCTCATGCGCCCCCTACTGGGGACCTGGCCCGCAACTCAGGCATGTGCCCTCACTGGGGATCGAACCAGCGACCCTTTGCTTCACAGGCCCGTGCTCAATCCACTGAGCTACACCAGTCAGGGCCAATGTTGTCAGTTTCTTGGTTATCTATTCAGACATGTTTTATGAATATTCAAGGAAGGTCCATGTAAATATTTCCTAAGATTTTTGAAAACTCAGTGCTGAGGGTAGAAGTAGGAAAGCCCATGCATTAGTTTCCTAGGACTGCTATAACATATTACTGGAAGCTGGGTGGTTTAAGGCAACAGAAGTTTACTCTTTCACAGTTCTGGGGGCCAGAAGTCCAAAATGAAGGTGTCCATGCTTTGTTTCAAGGCTTTTAGGGAAGAGTCTTTCTCTGTTATGCCCTAGTTTCTGGTAGTTGTTGGCAATCCTTGGCGTTTCTTGCCTTATAGACACATCGCTTCAATATCTGCCTTTGTTGTCACATGGCATTCTCCCTGCGTGTCTCTATGTCCAAATTTTCCTGTTTTTATAAGGATACCAGGCACTGGATCAGGGTGGACCCTAATCCTGTGTGATGTCAATTAACTGGATTACATCTGTAAAGACCCTAATTCCAAATGAGGTCACATTCACAGTTAGGATTTGAGCAGATCTCTTCAGGGGAAATAGTTCTACCCACTTCAACCCGTAATGTTATGATTTCAAAGCTTTAAGTAGGCTTTGTAGAGAAGTAGAGTTCAATTCATCTCTGGGATGTGTAATGGAGTTGAGAGTTTGGTTGTTTTAGGAAAAACAAATTCCCAAATGGATCTTTCTCTTTTGTAAACGTGAAGCAAAGACCCACAACAGTAAATGGAGATGTCTAAACCTCTGGAGACATCAGGAAATCAAGCTGTTCTGGATAAAAATAAAAGGTTAACTGTGTAGTAAAATGTGTTTCAATTGGTGAGTTCTTTTTCAACTTCTTTGGATTCCTGACTATATTAAGAAATACATCATGACCCTGAATATACAAATGTGTGAATATACAAATAAAATAGATATCACTGAAACAAAGACTTGCTCCATGGAACAATATGTACATTTATTATTTGAAGTGAATTTTTATCTTTTCTAGTCTACTTTTTAATTTTTAATTTATTTTTAATTTTTATTGTATTTTTCCATTACCACGTAGTCCCTTCAACCCCCTCCCCCTGCAATCACCCCACTGTTATCCGTGTCCATGAGTCCTTTTTTCTTTTTGCTCAATCCCTTTCCCCCCTAGCCTCCCCTGCTTAGCTGTCATCTGCTCTCCATCTATGAGTCTGTCTCTATTTGCCTTGTTAGTTCAGTTTGTTCATTAAATTTCACATATGAATGAAATCGTATGGCATTTGTCTTTCACTGACTGGCTTACTTCACTGAGCATAATGTTCTCTAGATCCATCCATACTGTCGCAAAGGGTAAGATTTCCTTTTTCTATGGCTGAGTAGTATCCCATTGTATAAATGTCCCATAGTTGTTTTACCTACTCATCTACTGATGGACACTTGGGCTGCTTCTATATCTTGGCAATTGTAAATAACGCTACAATGAACACAGGGATGCATAGGTTCTTTCAAATTAGTGTTTCAGGTTCGTTTGGATATATTCCCAGGAGTGGGATTGCTGGGTCAAAAGGAAGATCCACTTGTAATTTTTTTTAGGAAATTCCATACTGTTTTCCACAGTGGCTGCACCAAATTACAATCTCACCAACAGCGCACTGTGGTTCCCTTTCTCCACATCTTTGCCAACACTTGTTTGTTCTTCATTTATTGATGATAGCCAACCTGACAAAAGTGAGATAATATCTCATTGTGGTTTTAATTTGCCTTTCTCTGATGATTAGTGATGTTGAACATCTTTTCATTGGCCATCTGTATGTCATCTTTGGAGAAGTGTCTGTTCTACCCTTTTTTATTAATTTTTTTTCAAGACCACTAATTTTTTCTTGGGGCCACCTGCACTATGAATACCACTTCTTGGTGATAGGTTCTTCCCTAAGAAGAGGTTTATAGATTTCTTTTTTTAAGATATTTTATTTATTTATTTTCGGAGAGAGGAGGAAGGAGGGAGAAAGAGAGGGAGAGAAACATCAATGTGTGGTTGCCTCTTGCTTGGCCCCAACTGGGGACCTGGCCCACAAAGTAGGCATGTGCCCTAGACTGGGAATCGAACCAGCGACCTTTTGATTTGCAAGCTGGCTCTCAATCCACTGAGCCACACCAGCCAGGGCTAGGTTAATAAATTTCAATGCCTTTGTATTATTGCTTGTTCTTATGGAGGTGTTTGTGGATGGCAGGAATAAAGGGGGGGACTAATCTTCATCTTCCCAAGGAGAAGTGAAAGGCTGTGAAAGGAAAATGAAACCAGCTAATTTACCTTGGCTCAACACATATTGGCCTGTTGGTGCCATTTATGCACATTACTCAATTTAATGTAAATGGCAATTGGACAATGTACTAATGTTGGGATTTTGTGTTTCAATGTCTTCTTGGAGTCCTAGGACCAAGATCAGGGAATGAGGACTGTCGATTACCTTAGAAAATTCTGGAACTGAAACAGGATTGGGCAATATTTTTAAGACAGAAATAAATGTCTCTGGGATCTTTGACTCCAGGAAGAAAAGACAGCTCAAGGGCATGTTTGTTGGTGCAGTGGAAAGGAGCTGGAAAAATGAAGAATAAGGTTAACTCTTTCAATAGTAGTAAGGCCAGGGTGGTTGACACAGGTGCTCTTCAGGGACTAGTTTTGATGATTATAATGAATGCTGTTGGTGCCCACCCAAATCCCCCTTAAGGCCCTGTTCCCAGCATCCCTCGGCTGCTGTGACTGTTGCCTGTTAGCAGTTCATAGCTGCCTCTTTGGAGAATTGCCCTCAGCAGAACGGGAGCCTCCTCATCTGGGAGGATATGTCACTGAGTCTTTCTAGTGGTTATTGCCAATGGTTGACTGGCAGAGGTGTATGAAAGGCTGGCTCCTTTGCCTTCAAGGTGATACTACCCTCTGGTGCAATACATACTCCAGAATTCCCTGTGGGATCATGCTGAAGCTGAATTCCCAGTGAGACCCCATGATTACTTCACTGTTTCTCTTGCCCTATCCTGCTTCCCTCACCCGTCTCTGCCCCGAGAAATGTCATGCCTGAGAATTCTCACCTCAGGCTCTGCTTCTAGGTAACCCAACCTAAGACAGTTACTTCTTTGTTGTGACTTTCTCTACCCACAGTTTTGTTACTCATTATCATTTTCTCGTTACTACAAGCTGCAGCCTTGCATTTCACTTTGGAAATGAGCAAAGGTGATCAGGGCCATGCTTTGGACAAAACAATACAAGGGAGTAATGCAGAAATGCAAGGGAACTGAACCCTGGAAGTGGACAGTGACTAGCAGCAAGGCCATCAGTGGCCCCGACGGTGGAGGGATGGAGTGCTTCAATCCATGAGAGGACTAAGTAAGTAGGGACTGACAAAGCAAACTCCAAGAAGGAGTAATCCTTCCCTTTTATTTGTGGATAGGAGTCAAATAAAGCTTGGACTTTTATTGACAAGTGAGATGGGACTTACGTTGTTGTAATTTAGGGACCAGGAGTGCATTGATCTCATCTGCAAAGGCTGTTGGCATATTAGTTTCCAATTGCTGCTGTAACAAATTACCACAAACTAGTGACTTAAAACAACATAAATTTATTCTCTTAGAGTTCTGAAGGTCAGAAGTCCAAAATGGGTTTTCATTCCTTCCAGATGCTCTAGGAGAGAATCTGTTTCCTTGCCTTTTCCAGTGTGCAGAGGCTGCCTGCATTCCTTGCCTCATCGCTCCTTCAAGGCTAGCAGTGTAGCATCTTCTGATCTCTGTTCCTCGTGTGTCCCTTTTACAAGGACCCTTGTGAATACATTGGGCACACTCAGATAATTCAGGATAGTCTCCCCATTTTAAGCTCCTTGATTTAATAACATCCACAAATTCTCTGTTGTTATGTAAGGTAACATATTCATAGGTTCTTGGTATTAGGTCATGAACATCTTTGGGGAAGGGCATCATTATCCAAGCTACCACAATTGGGGAGACCTGGACACAAAAGTTATATTTGCCTTTCAACATTTGCTTTATGTTTACTGCTAAATTCAGTCTATTTTGTTCAAAGCTATTGAATACATGCATTCAGTGCATGTATTCAATGCATGTTCAATGCTGAATTCAATTGGTTTTGCTGACTTAATTATGTCTGCATCAACTCCTCACACTTTTAACACAAGAGTTAGTTGCTGTCAGGTCTTGGAGCCGGACCATGGTTAGTACCTGTCTCCACCACTGGGGCCAAGGTGTCTATGTCACACAGGACCAGAGTAGAGGGCCCATGTGCTACTGCTGTGCCTATACATGGACAAGGCTTTCTCCTGGGATGATTTGATAAGGGAACCATGAATGGCATCTCTACTAGGGCTGTCAACACCAACACTCTGACTAGATCTTTTGGGAACTCACTAAAGCTAGAAAGGAAAGGTTGACATGACTCTGGCCACTAAGAGTGTCTATGTATATTTGGCTGATAATTTATAGCCAGTAAGGAAGCAAGAAGACTTAGAGAAAAATATCACCATCAGTCCTATTCCAGCCTCACTCTCAATTTCTCTTTCTTCCCTTGACAAGCTTTTCAACATAAAAATGAGGTTCAGGGCTCCAGACATAGTCTCTTGTCCATGCAAATGAATCCCAGAACTATTTTTTGGTAAGATGCTAAGATAAGGTGGCATATGCTTTCTTTCTCCATCAAATAAAAACTCCTTTATGGATGGTAACTCATGATTAGTGTCAAGACAGGAGTGGTGTCAGAGGGTACTGTCATTTGATATCAGTAATTTTTCTTCTACACTCTTCAAATTACTGTCAAAGGTCTTTGAGAGTGAAATTAGCTAGGCATTATTTTGCCCAGTAAAATACATGTATATCTGACTGAAAAAATTCCTGTTTTCTATCCTTGCTTTGCTATCCTGATGTGAAAGAAGTAATTTGACTCCCATCAGGGGAATCGTGGTGTCTTCCACCCTTCATACTTCGAGTTCATGCTTTTGAATCTTCCCTTTCATTAATCTCCCTGGCCTTCTCTTCTTCTCCCTCTACCGTGTTCAGAGTTTTCATCCACTGTATTACTAAACTCTTCATTCTACTGCTTCTTAACTAAGCAGGAGTCAGTTATCATATGGATAGTTTCGTAAGAGCTAAAGCCAGAACACTATGCTATTCTACTTTTAAGATACTTGCAGTATCTCAAATGACAAAATGTGGGAAGGTTTTGAGTTGTTCACCATCTAATTTCTAAAACCCACCTGCTATTTTCTCAGAATATTGGTTTGAGCCACATGCTGTTTATGACAATTCCTCATTCCTAATGCAGAAAAGAGATATTGACGGGAGGTCTCAACCATGCACATTGCCTAGTCACTTTTCACAATTCAAGATGTGGAACCATGAACTTGATGAATTCTGGGAATCATTGACATGCTTCAGGAAACCAAGTGGCTGCTTCGTGGATATTTCTTCAGTCTTCAATCTTTCTCGCTAGCTGACTGTGACAATTTTGCACAGGGCAAGAATAGTTTTTTTAAATATGTTTCCTTCGGGGGGAGAATAAGAAAATATGCTTCCTTCAATTCTCAAGAAAACAAATGACTTGATGATTAGGGTTATGAAGCATACAGGATACCATATCACTCTAATATGTTTCTGAGATTTGAACTGTTTATTTTGCCAGCGCAATGTTTCACCAGTGCCAGGAAGAAATCTAGCAGGATTGGAAACCCTACAGTGTTCTTCACTTGGCTATTGCTGCAGAGAGGACAGAATAGAATTCAACCTGCAACCAACTTGTGTTAAGTCATAACAAAAAATAAGTAAAAACACATTCTTTTACTTCAATAAAGAGCAATTATGTGCTGTTAAGGTAAATAAGCAAAATTATTTCAGAACTTGACTAAGGAAAACATTTTAAAAAGCATTAGGTAGAGGATTTTATGGGAACATTTGAATTGATTGAACTTCTATTTGGGACAGTAATATTTTTGAGACAAAGAGATAATGCTTTCTCCTCTGAGAGCCATTGACCTGAGGGAAACATTTTTATTGACAACCCATAAATAAAAATGCAATGTTATTAATTTCCCTTAAAAACAGATAATAAGTATATTATTCAATGGGTTTTAAACATTTTATTATTAAAATTTCAAATATATACATAATTAGTGGAAACATTATAATAAATTTCCATATTTCCATCAGCCAACATCAACAATAATCATTTTGCCAATCTTTCAACTCCTTTGAACAATAAGAAATACCTGAGTCATATTATATAAATGTACTATTCAATTTCTTGCCTAATCATTTCTATTCTGTATGGACCTTAAGACATCTTATCTTAATTTTAATAAATTTCTTGCCTCTTAGTTCCTTGAGAAGATAGGTCAACTTGAGAACTGCCATTTTCTTTTCTCTCCATTTCAAATGTCTTGTCTGTCTCAGAATTCTGCTCAATTCCTTCCATCCTTTCCCTTTATTTTCTCTTATTCTAGAAAAATAGAATTTCTCCTTGTGAAATTAAACCTCCACCTGAGTATTTGGACACATTTGTGTCCTCCAGAATCTTGTCATATTACTTTTTCCCTTTTCCACTTTCTACCTTTAATTTTTCTCTTGGTTCCATTATCTCTGCCAATAAACATACTCAGATATTTTCCACACTCACAGGACAAAGCTACTGAGAGAACATCTTTTGCAATGATTTCCCCCCAAAACTAGCTCTGACTCAAGCCTTCTCTCTTTTGTGGTCATTTTTTCCCCACCTAGACTTGAAATCGGGGAAAATCCTCGATTTCCTCTTCTTTTTCTTCATCCAGTCAGGCTCCAGGAATTCATATTCCTTTATAGAATTTGCATCTGCCCTGGAGTAGGAAGCTCTATGGTCCATAGATGGCCACAACAATGTCTCCAATCCCCCAAACTCTTCATAGAGTGTGACCCTGACATTCCTCCCACTGGGTGGTGGGGTCCATGTACCTCCCTCTTGAACTGAGTGAACAATTTGTGACTGCCTAGACCATTAAAGCATTTCAGAAGTGATACTGTGTGACTTCTGGGATAGGTCATAAACATGTTACGCGCTTCCCTCTTGCTCTCTTAGAGCCCAGCCACCATGCTGTAAAGAAGGTCAAACTTGTCTATATGGACAGACCACATGGAGAGGCCATGTATATTTCAGCTAATAGCCAGCCTCAACCACCAGACATGGGAGTGAGGAAGCCATCAAGATAAATGTAGCCCCCAGTCATTGAGTCATTCCCAGCTTTTGGAACTCCCCAGCTGAGGTCCCAGACACTTCAGGGCAGAGATAGCAATCTCTGTTCAAATTTCTGACCTACAGAAGTCATGAATACAATAAATAGTTGCTTTATGCAAGTTTTTGGGTAGTTTGTCAACCAGCCATAGCCCTGGAATACACAGCCTCCCCTTCCTCCCTTTGCTAATTCTAGTTCACACACACCATCCTCTTGGCCTGATTTCTGGATTAGGCTTTTGCCCTTAACGATGTCTTCAAAGGATTTAGTGCTGCCTCCAAATCTCACTTGAAGAGGGTGCTCTCCTGTTTTTGAAATACTTTTCTGTCACATTTTCCATTTGCTCCTTCCCCAACAGTAGGGAATAAGCAGGGCATATATTATAAGAATTATTTTGTGGATAAGGAACTGAGATTTAAGAAAGAGAGGTTTAAATGATTCTCTAAATAGCTTGGAGAGCTGGAGCTAGAGCTATAAGGCAGGATTTACTAGAGAATGTAGTTTCTTGAACTAATTTTCTGGAAATACCTGTCAACATTTGAAGGGCACTGGTTTCCCAAGCAACATAGTTTGGAAAATCCCCTTCTAGTTCAATTTTCTCTTTTCATAGATCAGGCTTAGGAAATTCCATTTCTAAGAGATAATTAAAGAAAAGATACAAAAAGAACAGGAACTGGAGCACGGGTTTATTCTGTCAGGTCATTATAGCTTGCTATATGTGTTGAGAATTTCTGTATGTTTGTACTTTTGTTATATTTCTATCAGCCTGGCTTTTGGTGTCCCAGATGAGAGAGAAGAAAGATGAATTTGGAGGTGTTAATGCCCTTTAGCCAAAGACCACTAGTAGCACACCTGGTTAAATAAGTTGGGTTTATTACCCGTTCCAGGGAATCATGAGATGCCCTCAAGAAGGGGTGTGAGAAATAACATATTCTAGGATTTGGGCTTCAGTTGGTTGAGCTAGTGGAGAGCCTAAGAAAGCAAGAGTTTAGTCCAGATTGGCTACTGTCAGAAAGTGAGGATAGTTCTACGATTGGGCATCTTGTGTGTGGCACAGTGACCTTGTTTTCCTTTGTGCTTAAACAAAATTGTGAAGTGACCTTCTTTTGTTCCATTTTATCATAATCTTAGAGTAGACTTAACTGATACTGGTGTTCTGTGTGTTTGCTCATGTCCAGCAGAACAAAAATGGCCTGGCAATAAGTGTCAGACAAGCTTATAAAGATATGGAGGTTCAATTGTGAACATCAGGTTAGTTTTGCATATCAAAGTTTGAATTTTTTCTTTTTCATAAGTATTTATTCTTTTTTTAAAGATTGTATTTATTTATTTTTAGAGAGAGGGAAAAGATGGGAGAAAGAGAGAGAGAGAAACATCAATGGGTGGTTGCCTCTCACATACCTCCCACTGGGGACCTGGCCTGCAACCTTGGCATGAGCCCTGGCTGGGAATCAAATGAGTGACCCTTTGGTTCGCAGGCCGGCACTCAGTCCACTGAGTTGCACCAACCAGTGCCGGAGATATTTATTCTTAATCATCTCAGGTATTCAAGAGCAAAGTAGATCCTTTGTTTGAAGCGAAGACTCATTCAAAGGAGCTTTACTTTGTTTGGGGTAGTGTCTTTACTGCTGGGTCATAGGAGATAATTAAAGCAAAAAAACCTCACATGGAGATGGTCAACAGACTTTGTGAGTAGCATCAGATTCTTATTGCATAAAATCTTCAAAAGAGTAAAAGAGATGTTTTGAAAAACAAAAACCACCCTTTTAATCAATGTCTTTCAGAATTCTGACCCTTTCAATCATCGCCTTATTAGAAGAAACAAATCCTCCAGATTTGGGTCAAGAAAACTGAAGAGGCATGCTTGTAGAATTGCATTAGGATGAAGAGAGAACATTTTTTTGTGTGTGTGAACTCAAATCCTGGCTCATAAAGCAACACTAGCCATTTTCACACAACTAGTTAGTGTTAGATTTGGGTCTACACTCAGGCCTCTGATCTGCAATTCATTGCTATTAAATCTCCAGTGCCTAGTGCATGGCCTGGTGCTGAGCAGGCATCCAGGGAATGGTTATGAGTGGATAAATGAATTTATCAGATACTTGGCTTAGAAATGGATTGGCCAAAAGCGACAGGGAAATCAATCACCATTTAACTGGGCAATTTTGACTAGCCTCACAATTTGCCCTGTCCCCGCCTATCATTCTCAGCTAAGCTCTCCTATGTAGGACTTCATTCTTCAAAAGGAAACACGGGCTTGAGTAGTTCCTACTTCTATTCCCTCAAATCTGTGTCTGAGGCAAACTGGGATTCATTGTATTGGTTCTCCAGCAAGAGATTTCAGAGATAATCAGTAATGAAAGAAATCTTTGATCAGAAATCTTTGAAGAGTTCTTTAAGTAGAGAGGTGAACTTTCTGAATATAAAAATGTTCCAGCACCCTTGGCCGGTGTGGCTTAGTAGATTGAGCACCAGCCTGCGAACTGAAAGGTTGTCAGTTCCATTCCCAGTCAGGGCACATGCCTGGGATGCAGACCAGTTCCGTGGATGGGAGCGTGGGAAAGGAAACTGATGAATGCATCTCTCACACATTGATGTTTCTCTCTTTCTTTCTCTGTCCCTTCCTCTCTCTCTAAAAGTAAATAAATACAATCTTTTTAAAAAGTGTTATAGCATTTGTTTTTCATCATCAGTCAAATTAGCACTCAAGGACATAAGAATTGACATTATTCATAACGGAATCTAGAGCCAATACTTTTTGTCCCATTATGGCCCTTAATAGGTATATTTTCCACAGAAATGGTTAATCACATTTTAAATTGTTACTTCAGAAGTCATGAGACCTGGTCATCATTCCTATATTTGATGATGCACTCCCAATGTTTTTAAAGAACTACGGAAGGGAAGTGAATATTTTCTCCTTATAGGAGTATAGCTCATAATTAATTGATCATCATCTCCTATTAATGAGACATTTTTGATCCTCCTAATTGAAAATGAAACTGTTTTTCTAATCACAGAAAAGAAAGCAATATTAAACTGTTTATTCTTTGTTCGCTTAAGAGCCCAACTATTAACCAAGTGAGTTCATAGGAACAAATAATCAAAAGGTTCAAGCAACTGATTTTTTAATGACTTCCTGGCCATACTGGTTGAGAAAACCTCTTACTTAGCAGATTGGCTTTGGCTTTTTCAATAGCAGAGAAGACATTTTAGTGAGGTTGAGAGAGTGTAAGGGAAGGGGACTATAAACTAGAATAAAATATCATCATCATCATCATCATTGCACAAGCATGATGCTTTCACACAATTATTGCTACATCAGAGAAGCCCTGTGAGGTGTAATTTTCCTTCCCTTTTACAGATAAAGACATCAAGGCTACAAGATGTTAG
The DNA here is from genome assembly GCA_004027735.1 of Carollia perspicillata. Lineage (NCBI taxonomy): Eukaryota > Metazoa > Chordata > Mammalia > Chiroptera > Phyllostomidae > Carollia > Carollia perspicillata. The sequence goes on along the minus strand of PVKM010037133.1, from coordinate 3,452 downwards.
GAAATTCATTCAGTTTAAGTGGAATAACCACTTTTTAAATGCAGTTTTGGACTCTACATCTTACTGTGGGTCCAGCACTCCTTTTGCTGTATCATTTGGCCTTGCAATTTGATTAATACCCAAAGAAAACACGAGCAATGCTAGAATATTAAACAGGTGAGTAGACAAATGCCCAGAATCGGTATAACTTACCACCGCAATTCTCTGACTGTTACACCTATACTGAAAAGACAATGTAACTCACAGAATTGATAGGTAAATGTTCTTTGAGTTGAGTGACTCGATATTGTGGCACTTAATGAATAGGTGTGGTTTTGCACTCTACAAATTTCCTATAAGAGTGGAATAGAAAGTAGATGGTTTTAGAAACAAAGAATACATTGTTTTCCTCAAATTAGTTCTACTACAATGCTACGTTCCGACTGCCATGCCACATGTCTTTATTCTGCTTAGCAGCAGCAAAAAGTAGTATGCAAAAGCACAATTTGTTATGATGTCCTGGAGACATGATCCAGGGTGTAAAAGACGCTGTTGACCTTGTCTGTTATAAAAAATATATATAGTCTAGACATCAACATAGAGGCCAGAGAATGAAAACTTGTAAAGTATGGGTTGGCAAACTTTTTCTGTAAGGGGCCAAATAGAAAATATCCTAGGCTTTGGGAGTCACACGGTCTTTTTTTTGCAGCTTCTCCACTCTGCATTTGTAGGGCTGAAGTAGTCACAGACAATTCAGAAACAAATGAGCATGGCGGTGTTCCAGTACAACTTTATCTATGGACACTGACATTCAAATTTCAGGTAGTTTTCATGTCATGAAATGTTATTCTTCAGATTTTTTTCAACCATTAAAAATGTAAGGAAAAAATCCATTCTTCATTCACAGGTTTTACAAAAACACGCAGCAGGCTGGATGTGGCCCGTGGACCACGCTCTGCAGAGCCCTGGAGTAATCGGTACAGAATGGCGGTAAGGGATGAAGGAGGTATGGGCGTGATTGGGAGAGGGGAGAAGGACGTTAGGATGAAACATACCTGACTTCAGATTTAGAAGGGGACAGAGGACAAAGCTCTTATTCAGAGTGGGCAGGCACCTCTTCGCTGCCACAGTAATGAGTGATGCCTGCTGCCTTGAGGAATTGTTCTGAAAAGATTCACTTAAAAATGACTCGTTGGCTTGAACAAAGCTGGGGAAGATTTTCTGCCTTTTATTCAAAGGGAGTAATTGGCCCACCTGTGTCTCTTAAATTAAAATTTCCAGAGCTCAGGCCTTTAAGCCTCTTAACATGATTTACTTCTTATACCTTTTATCAGCATAGAATAGCTGTTTTTCTCATCTTTTCTTGTAAAACCCTGTTCCAAATGTACAAAGTACTATATCCACATGATGTTTCATGGCTATTTGCAGGCCTATGATCACGGAAACACAAAAGCCATAGAAAATTTAAATGGCAACCTGTAAGTGTTGTGGGCAGCATTTGACAAGACACAGATAATCTGGAGTTTCAGAGATGTGATTTGAATTTCTTCCTCTCTTCCTGCTTTTTGCCCCCTTTTACTGGAGAGTAAATTATATGCAGAAAAACTCCTTTTGAAATCTGACAAATGCATATAACCACCATGGCATGTTACATCTAACAGGTATCTCCATGACAATCACAATACAGAACATTCGCATTAACCCAGAAAGTTCCCTGGTGCCCCTTTGTAATTATCTTGACCCTAACCCCAGCCCCTAGTAAACACTGATCTAGTTCCTGTCCCTATAGTTTTGCCTTTTCCAGAATGTCATGTCCATGGAATTACACGGGATACAGCCTTGTGGGTCTGGCTTCTTTCAGCTGGCATAATGCATTTGACATTCATCTATGCTGTTGCATGTATTAATTAGTTTGTTCCATTTTATTGCTAAGTAGATTTCATTGTATGAATGTACCAGTTTATATATTCTCTGATAAAGGACATTTGGGTTGTTTCTAGTGTTTAGTAATTATGAATAAGGCCAATATAAACCTTCATGTAAGGTTTTTGTGTGAACATAAGATTGCATTGCTCCTGGGTAAATTCCTAGAAGTGGAATTGCTGAATTGTGTGTTGAGTCTATGTTTAACATTTTGAGAAACCGCCAAACATTTTTCCCTGCCATTTTGCATCCCCTCCAGTAGAGTATGAGAGTTCTAGTTGCTCTGCATTCTTGCCAGTGCTTGGTACTGTCAGTTTTTGTCTTTTAATTTTGGGCATTCAGTAGGTGTATAGTAGTATCTAATTGTGGCTTAATTTGCATATTCAAATGACCAACCATGTAGAGTATCTTTTCGTATGCTTATCTGCCAGCCATGTATCCACTTTGGTGAAGTGTCTATTTAAATTCTTTGCCCATTTTACTTGGATTGCTTGTTTTCTTACTATTGAGTTTTGAGGATTTTTTAAATTTTTTATTTCTTAAAGATTTTATTTATTTGTTTAGAGACAGGGGAAGGGAGAGAGGAAGAGAGGAAGGGAAACATCAATGTGTGGTTGCCTCTCACATGGCCCCCACTGGGGACCTGGCCTGCAACCCAGGCATGTGCCCTGGTTGGGAATCGAACCTGTCACTCTTTGGTTCGCAGCCCGAGCTCAATCCACTGAGCTATACCAGCCAGAGCTTGAGGATTTTTTTGTGAAAAACATGTTTTAGAAGTATTTCCTCCCAATTTGTAGCATGCCTTCTCATTTTCTGGTGTGTGTGTAGGGAGAATTTTTAAAATTGAAATGTAATTGACATACAACATTGTATTAGTTTTGGGTATGCAACATAATGATTTGACATTTGTACACATTACGAAATGATCATAGTAATAAGTCTAGTTACCATCAGTTCCCACAAAAGTTACCATTTTTTTGTGTTAAGAACTTTTAAGATTTACTTTCTTAGTAAATTTAAAATTTGCAATATATTATTATAGTCACCATGCTGTACATTGTATCCTCATAGCTTTTTTATTTTATATCTGGAAGTTTGTAATCTCTTGATCTCCTTCACTCCCTCATTTACCCCCCCAACTCTCCTCCCCTCTGGCAACAGCCAATCTGTTCTCTGTATCTATGAGTTTTATTTGGTTTTGTTTTTTGATTCCACATATAACTGAAATCACATGATAACTGTCTTTGTCTTATTTCATTTAGCATAATACACTCTAGGTCCACCTATGTTGTCATAAATGGCAAGATTTCATTCTTTTTTATAATACTGCTCAGCAGTATTATATATATATATATTATATGTATTATATGTATAATTATATGTATATAATCACATCTTCTTTGTCTGTTCATCCATCAATAGATATTTAGGTTGTTTCCATATCTTAGGTATTATAAATAACACTGCAGCGAACATATAGGGGCATATATCTTTTTGAATCAGTGTTTTTATTTTCTTTGGATAAATACCCAGAAGTGGAATTCATGGAT